>WBNM01046171.1:1919-177125 GCA_013399055.1 Ramphastos sulfuratus
AGCCCCCTTCAGATCCTGGAAGGCTACTCTAAGGTCTCCTGGAAGCCTTCTCTTCTCCAGGCTGCAGAGCCCCAACACTCTCAGCCTGTGAGGACAGCAGAGCTGCTGCAGCCCTTTGAGCATCTTCGTGGCCTCCTCTGGACCCACTCCAACAGTTCCATGTCCTTCCTGTGCTGGGGGCTCCAGAACTGCACACAGGACTCCAGATGTGTTCAAGAAAGGTGTGGACATGGCACTTTGGGACATGGCTTAATGGCTACAGTGATGTTGGGTTGAAGGTTGGACACAATGACCTTAAAGGTCTCCTTCAACTATGATTCTAAAAACTAAAAGGTCTTCAGATCACAACTGACTCTTTTGTTCTCTCTGTACAGCTCCTAACACAATATGATTTTTTTTCCCCATAGTCAGACCAAAAAAAAAAAAACCCAAACCCAACCCAAACCAAAATCAGTGGAGTGCTATGGGTTTTAAAAGCTCCCTATTTTCCTCACTGCAACAATAGGCTAAATACAGGGGGAAAAAGGAAACTATTTAGAGCCTTGAAGATGCTCATAGCAAAGCTGCTGCTGCTGCTGCTTTGAAGTGGAGTGGGGTATGTAAAATTATGGAAAGGAAGCAAATAGATGTTGCTGCCTTAATAAAGAATTGCAAAGTCAGATTTTCCTCAACTGTAGATAGCACACAAAAGAAGAAGGAGAAAGGCTCATGTGATTTCATAAAAGGAGCTGGCAGTCAACAATAATTCTTCTATCAAATAATCAAAATTAGCCTTCTGTTGTTAAAAGTCTGCAGAGACCCAGGGGAAATTAGCTGTGACTTTCTGTTCATTTCCCTTTTCAGTTCTGCCTTAAGCCCACTGGCTGCAGTTTAAGAATTCAGGTCACTAAATTGCTTTCTGAATTTGCATCTATTTGAAATAATCTCAGTTTATTAGGCTGCCTTATGCCCTGGCCTGCTGTCAAAGTGGCTGCCCCCTGCCACACAGATCCTTCTTTCAGGCCTTCACTTCTTTTCCATATGACTGGGTTACTAAATATCCTGCTTGGCAGGGAAAGGGCTCCCAGCACAAGGTGGTCTTTGGCCCCCACTTGCCTTTGAGTTCCTTGTGTCCTGAGCTTGGTCTCCTGGGATAATTCAGCTCGCTGTCATTGTCCTCAGAGGGGCAACACAGCTAACAGGCAAAGAAACCCTGGCTGTACTCAGTAACTGGCAGGTTGCCACAGCTGCTTCTCCACCCCAGGGAGCAATTCTGCACTGGGATTATACTGGTTGGAAGGTCTGGCTGCCACTGTCTGTAGGAGTCTGTGTACAGAGAGAAATCAGCTGGCAGGGAGATTTAATGACAAAAAAAAAAAGTGCTCTTCTCCTGACTGCCTCGGATGTGGCTTACCACACACCCAGCTGCAGTCACTGGCATGGCAAAGTTCTGCTCAGAGCTGCAGCAGCTCTTGGCAGCAAAGCCAAGCCCAGCTGGATCAGCTCTCTGAGCATCCACAGAGGAGTTCTGTGCTCTCAACAAATCTGCTCCAGAAACAAATTCACATTGAGTTTCCTGAGAGCCTGCCTGTGTAAATGCATCACAAAGAGGATGTGCAGCTCTAGACCAGGTTGGATGAGGCCTTGAGTGACCTGTACTAGTGGGAGGTGTCCCTGCCTATGGCAGGGGGTTGGAACTAGATGATCCTTGAGGTCCCTTCCAACCTTACCTTTCTATGATTCTATGACAAGGAGCAGTGGATATAAAACTACAGCAGAGGAAGTTCCACTTCAACATAAGGAAGCTCTTGATTCTAAGAACTGCTCCACGGTAGCTGCTGTTTCTGTGCTCCTAGGTACAAGGCAGAACCCAACTCCACAGGCAGGTTCAGTTCTCTCCTGCTCAGGATGGATCCTTTCAACTCTGGTGGTAAGTTGAACTGCTGGAGTGGGCCCAGAAGAGGCCATGAAGATGATCAGAGGGCTGCAGCACCTCCACTATGGGGATAGGCTGAGGGAGTTGGGAGTTGATCAGCCTGGAGAAGGCTCTAGGGCTGCAGTACCTCCACTATGGGGATAGGCTGAGGGAGTTGGAGGTGATCAGCCTGAAGAAGGNCTTAAGACTGGATATTAGGGAGGAATTCTGGATAGGAAGGGTAGTGAGACACAGCCACAGGTTGCCCAGGGAGGTTGTGGATGCCCCTTCCCTGGAGGTGTTCAAGGCCAGGTTAGGTGAGCAACCTGAGCTAGTGGGAGGTGTCCCTGCTCATGGCAGGGAGGTTGGAATAGGATGATCCTGGAGGTCCCTTCCACCCCAAAGCATTCCATGACTCTGGCTCTGTGATTTTATGACCTTTACAGTGCAACAAGACCTCCTTCTCCCTTGCTCCTCTGGCAAGCCCATGCAGAGTTCCAGCTCTGTGCAGGAGTTTTATTGCAGGAAAGCCAAATACCACATGGAAAGAGTCCATTGCACTGGGGATGCCACCTGAATTTCTCTTCATATTCCTATCTCCAACAAACAATCCTGGGTTCAGAAATGTAAAATGGACATGTGGAGGTGTTCCCACCCTGTACACCCAGGGCAGTCACTGAGTGTTTCTCCCCTTCCATAAACTCAGCAGGTTATCTTCCAAAGTATGTTACCTCTTTTAACAGCAAAACCTTTAACTGGGCCAAACTGCTGTAGGTCAAATGATGCAGAATCCCAGAATGCTGGAAGGGACCTCTGGAGATCATCCAGTCTGCCGCACCTGCTAAAGCAGGAGCACCCCCAGCAGCTTGCCCAGCATCACAATGCCCAGCTGAGTTTGGAAGCTCTCCACAACCTCTCTGAGCAGCCTGCTCCAGGCCTTCAGCACCCTCACACCAAACAAGTTTTTCCTCCTGTTTAGATGGAACCTCCTGGGAGTTTGTGCCCATTGCCCCTTGTCCTGTCACTGAGCATAACTGAGAGGACTCTGACTCCATCCTCTTGCCTCTCACCCTTTAGCTCTTACTGAGCATTGCTCAGATCCCCTCTGGGGCTGCTCTTCTCCAGCTCAACAGTCTCAGGGCTCTCAGCCTTTCTTCCTCATAGAAATGCTCTAGGCCCTTCAGCATCCTTGTGGCCATCCACTGGACTCTCTCCAGTAGTTTCCTGCCTCTCTTTAACTGGGGAGCCCAGAACTCCAGTTCTGGCTTCACTAGGGCAGAGTAAAGAAGGAGTAAAACCTCCCTTGGCACACCCTTAATGCACCCCAGGAGACCACTGGTGTGGATACACAATTAATGTAGCTGAAGAATCTCAATGACAATCAAACAAAACTAAACCAAGTTGAGCTCTTTCCTCTACCTCTTCACACTGATTCCTGGTGAGGCACTGGTACAGGTTGCCCAGGGAGGGTGTGGCTGCTCCCTCCCTGGAGGGGTTCAAGGCCAGGTTGGAGGAGGCCTTGAGTGACCTGTACTAGTGGGAGGTGTCCCTGCCTATGGCAGGAGGTTGGAATTAGATGATCCTTGAGGTCCCTTCCAACCTTATCATTCTATGATTCTATGACTCTATGATTCTATGCCCATCATGCAGAGCTTTGCAGAAGAAAAACTGAACATCTACAGCTACTTAGAGCAAATTCTCTGTGTAGGTCCATGAATGGGGCTGAGAAGTGGGTAATTCTGGAGTGCCTGCCTGAAACATGGTGTCCTGGCTCTTACTCACTGCTGCAGGCTGAAGCCAGAAAGCTGCCTTCCCCTCAAGGGGCAGAAGTGCTTGTGCCTGGAGCCAAAGCTCCTGGACTCAATTCTCAGTGCCCTGCTGGAGCTGATAGCTGTGACAGGGACACATTCTGGAAGAGTCTGGATGTTCTGGTACTGTTTAGCTGTCAGCTGCATGCTTTGCAGTGGTCTGGTTGCAGATAGCTGCTGGATTGCCTTCAAGGCAGGGCAAGTCCCCTGAGTCTAGAGGTGTGGTTTAGCTTATTTCATGTTAATTAAAGAGGCTTGGAAATTCTTTTTAAAGGTGTTGGGGTGGTAAAGAGTCCTCTGAACAAGGGCTTCATTTTGATGCAGGTAGCAAAGAGCTGTGGATGTGGTTTTCTAACAACAAAGCTTGGGGGACCCATGGAGATGGGGAACAAATAATATTGTACCTCCACCAAGGTCCACTTCAAGCTCCACCATGTCCCATCTGGAGTCCTGTGTGCAGTTCTGGAGCCCACAGCACAGGAAGGACATGGAACTGTNAGTGGGAGGTGTCCCTGCCTATGGCAGGGGGTTGGAACTAGATGATCCTTGAGGTCCCTTCCAACCTTACCTTTCTATGATTCTAAAAGTCTCTCCCTTTAGCTTCATGTTTCCCAATTACCTGTTTGTAGTACCAGTGATTGCTGCCTAAAAGATCAAATTTCCCAGAGAACATGCAAGGCAGACAAAGAATCACAGAATCACAGAATGGTAAGGTTGGAAGGGACCTCAAGGATCATCTAGTTCCAACCCCCTGCCATAGGCAGGGACACCTCCCACTAGCACAGGTCACTCACATGGCTTGGGACAAACTGATGTGACCAAGGTGACCAAGACAGGTCTCCTGAGATCTCATCACCACTTGCCACTGTCTCTTTTATTGGGGGATCTTAGGTTTTCTTTTCCTCCTAGAGGAGGATGAGAAATGGCAGTGCATGTTGAGGTGAAGAGAGTTGCCAGTTCACCTTATTTAAGCCAAAGTAATTTGCATTCACTCATGGCTTGGTGAGCTGCTGATATCTTTCCTTAGGCTAAAGAGAAAACACTCTGATTCTGGGCCTTCACTTCCAAATCTCAGCAATTCACATCTTCAGTTCCTGCTGCAGTCTAAGCTCCTACCCTGTGTATCTGTGCCTGACAGCATCTGTGGGCTGTGATTTATCCAGGCCATTTGAGACAGCCACAGCACACTCCAAATGCCTTTTTCTCTCAGCTGACCATAAAACTCATATTCAGATCTCCATGTGCTAGTGCTGGGGATGGTGGCAAAGCATCTCAAGTCTGAGCAACATGCAGAGTGAACTTGGCCTTCCAGTGTGTGAAGGGGGCCTACAGGAAAGCTGCTGAGAGACTTTTTTAGGCTGTCAGGTAGGGATAGGACTGGGGGGAATGGAGCAAAACTAGAAGTGGGGAGATTGAGATTGGATGTTAGGAAGAAGTTCCTCACCATGAGGGTGGTGAGAGCCTGGCACAGGTTGCCCAGGGAGGTGGTGGAAGCCTCATCCCTGGAGGTGTTTAAGGCCAGGCTGGATGTGGCTCTGAGCAACCTGATCTAGTGTGAGGTGTCCCTGCCCATGACAGGGGGGTTGGAGCTGGATGATCTCTGAGGTCCCTTCCAGCCCTGGCAATTCTATAATTCCTCATAAACATATGTGGGGGATTCAGGTGACAAAAGAGGACCTTCCACAGGAGGACCTGTGCTGTCCCTTGTCAGCCACTGATCCACTCACCTGCTCAGTACTTGGATAAGAAGATTCCACCTCCTTAAAGGGCTGGTCAGAGGTCAATGTGCCTTTAAATCAAAGCTTTCTTCCAAAGCACACACACACTACATGGGCCACAAGGACTGCTGGCCTTACATCATCTCTGCCTCTAGCAGCAGCCTCAAAGGAGAGGCACACAGACATCTATCTGGATCCCAGTAACCTGCTGAAGCAGGGCCACAACAATGAGCCAAGACTGGAACCCTTCTATTCCTGTGAGGCCAGGGTGAGAGAGTTTGGGTAGCACAGCATGGAGAAAAGAAAGCTCCAGAGAGACCTTCTGGGGACATTTCAGTACTTAAAGGGGCCTCTAAGAAAGCTGGGGACAGACTTTGAGCAGGGCCTGCTGTGACAGGACAAGGGGTGATGGTTTAAACTAAACAAGGGAGATTCAGACTGGAGAGAAGGAAGAAGCTGTTTGATGCTAAAGGTGGTGAGACCCTGGCCCAGAGAGGTGGGAGATGCCTCATCCCTGGAACCATTCCAGGTCAGGTTGTTTGAGGCTCTAAGCAACCTGCTCTAGCTGCAGATGTCCCTGCTGACTGCAGTGGAGTTGGACTGGATGACTTTGAAAGGTCCCTTGCAACCCAAACCATTCTCTCATCCCCTCACCCCCAAAGCTGCTTGCTCAGCTCACACCTTGGGGATCTCTCAGCTGCCTAAACAAAGCTGGGAGTACAGTGTGGGTGCAGGGCAAGGTTTTTGCTGAGCACACCTGGCTTTATTTACACACAGTTCAGGCCCTGTCATTTATCCATAGGATCTTGCATGGGCATGCCACGAGGGAGCAGCTCAGAGGTGTTCAAAGGCAGAGCTTCACCTTTGCTGGCATTATTTTCCCTGTAGAAGAGATGAGGAACTGAGGCACAGAGCAGAGGCGTGACAAGGACGAGCAGGGAATCTGTGGCAGAGCTTGGCAAGGATCCCAGATCTTCTCATTCACAGTTCACTAACACAGGCCAGCCCTTCCTCTGGGGCAGCAGATCCCAAAGAATTAGTCATGATCTAGGCAAGCAGGGTTGCATTCCCAACAAGATTTCAATTGCAGGAGAGTGACCACGAGCTGACAAACAGGGCTGCCCTGTCAAAAAGTTTGGGAGCAGCTGCTTTTGTGGCTTGTTTGCATAACTTCTGCCTCTGTAATCACAGAATCAGAAAATGGCAGAGGTTGGAAGTGACCTCAAAAGATCAGAGTTCAAACCCCGCTCCAGAGCAGGGTCACCCAGGGCAGGGCACACAGGAATGCATCCAGGTGGGTTTGGAATCTCTCCACAGAAGGAGACTCCACAACCTCTCTGGGCAGCCTGTTTCAGGCCTCCAGCACCCTCACAGTGACAGAGTTCTTCCTTCTGTCCCCTGGCACCTCCTCTGCTCCAGCTGGCACCCACTGCCCCTTGTGCTGCCCTTGGCCACCCCTGGGCAGAGCCTGGCTGGGTCCTGCCCACACTGCCCTGCACATCTTTAGCACAGCACTGAGGGCAGCCCTCAGGCTCCTCTGCTGCCAGTTCCCAGCCCCAGCTCCCTCAGCCTGGCCTCACAGGAGATGTTCACTGCCTGCAGCAGCTCTGGGGCTCTGCCATGGACTCTTTCAAGCAGCTCCCTGAGCTCCTTCTGGAAGTGAGGGGCCCAGAGCTGGACACAATATTCCAGATGCAGCCTCACCAGGGCAGAGTAGAGGAGGAGGAGAACTTCATTTGACCTACAACCATGGCACTTCTAATAAACCCCAGGATGCCACTGGCCTTCATGACCACAAGGGCACATTGCTGGCATCCTGTTGTCAACTGGGACCCCTCTGTCCCTTTCTCCTATGCTGCTCTCCAACAGATGAGTCCCCAGCCTCTACTGGTCCATGGCATTGTTCTTTCCCAGATGCAAGACTTGGATGGACACCCTTAGTGCACTGATGTAGTATAGCTAGAGGCTTATGTTGTCCTGTCTTAGCTTCTACTTGGTTTTTTTAGCATCTGCATTGCCTAGAGGAACCACAAAGCACTTTTAATCCTGGCTTAACTGGGATCCCTGGATCGAAATGCAAGCAACTGGAATGCAAAACACAGGGAACTTCAAACCAGGGGGGTGAAAAATTCCTGACAAACAGGGGGAAAAAATTACTTCCCCTGGCTTTAATTTTGCTTTCAGCTCTCAGCAGTGACCCTAATATGGCTGGCAAATGACCTTCTGACAGACATCTATGGTGTTTATTACAGCACAATGACCAATGGCAAATAATTGTCCCCTCACTCTTTTCTGAAGGCGTGAGGGAACTGCCACCCGCCAGCACTGGCGACCTGTATTGTGTTTCCTCCCAATGAACATTGGAGTGGTTGTGTTTTACAAGTGCAAATACTTGTGAAAATCTAATTTGAAGCTTCACTGCTCACTGCAAGGCAGTTTCAAAGCAGTCAGGAGCAGACTGATGAGACTTACGTAACCGATGCATCGCAAAGTGGGACAAGTCGCAAGCGCTTGTCAGGCCCAGAATTGCTCACTGGAGAGGTGATCAACTCAGCTCAGCACACAGGTACTGGAAATAGGTTTGGAGCTTTGGCCAAGAAGAAAAGGAGGAAGATTTAAGCAGTGATAACATGATCCCTAAGCAGTGATCTGCTCATTTCCTTGAGTCTTAATCTTCGGGCCCTGAGCTTGTGTGTGATATTCTGCAGGGTCTCTTTAGAGGCTGAAGTTGCTCAGAGGGCAGAGTGGAGCAGGGACACAGATCTCTATAGCAGCCCAATCTCAGTCAGTCACAGAATGCCAGGGGCTGGAAGGGACCTCCAAAGCTCATCCAGTCCAATCTCCCTGCAGAGCAGTATCACCTAGACCAGATCACACAGGAACACATCCAGGTGGGTTTTGAAAGTCTCCAGAGAGAGAGACTCTACAATGCCCCTGTGGAGCCTGCTCCAAGGTTCTGTCACCTTCACAATGAAAAAATCCCTCCTCATGTTTCCATGGAACTTCCTGTGCCTCAACTTCCACCCATAGCCCCTTGTGCTGTCACTGGGCATCACCCAGCAGAGCCTGGCTCCAGCCTCTGGGCTCTCACCCTTTACACCTTCATAACCATGAATGAGGTCACCTCTCAGGCTCCTCCTCTCCAGGCTGCACAGCCCCAGCTCCCTCAGGCTCTCCTCCTAACAGAGCTGTTCCATTCCCTTCATCATCTCTGTGGCTCTGTGCTGGACTCTCTCAAGCAGTTCCCTGAAGTCCTTGAACTGGGAGGCCCAGAACTGGACACAGTACTCCAGATGCAGCCTCACCAGGGCAGAGCAGAGGGGCAGGAGAACATCTCTTGACCTACTAACCACAGCCCTTCTACTCCACCCCAGGCTGGCATTGCCCCTCCTGGCCACCAGAGCACATTGCTGGCTCATGGGCACCCTCCCATCCACTAGGACCCCCCAGTCCCTCTCCCCTTCACTGCCTTCCAACAGGTCAGTCCCCAACCTATACAGATCCCTGGGGTTGTTCTCTCCCAGGTGCCAGAACTTGTCCTTATTGAATTTCATTCAATTTCTCCCTGCCCAACCCTCCTGCCTGTTTAAGCCTCCCTGGATGGAGACTAATCCCTTTCAGACTTTAGAGAGCTCTGCAAGTCCACAACACCTGGGAACCTTCTTCCCTGGCCATGCAAGGGCCAGGCAGGATGCCAATATCAATTCCCATCGACAACAGTGGCCTGAAGGATACATCAACTTGCTCTTTGCTGAGGGATCAATGCAGCTGGCAGCTCTCTGGAGGGCTGTATCCTTCAAGCTGCTGCATTGCCCAGCAACCAGCAGGAAGTGAGGAGGACACAGAGATCCCTTCTGCCTAGCCACAGGCTTCCAAACTGCATTTGCTCTGCAAAGTGAATGCCTCATGGCACCTGCAGCCAACCAGTACTGCTCCTGTTGCTTCAAGGCATGAGGCCTTATATTCCCATCCTGTCTCCCTGCTACCTAGACAAGCTTAGGCCATGATTCCTAATTCTCAGTTGCTGTGCCTGGATGGATGGGGATTTTTCTCCCTGCTCTCTTGATTCTTCACTGCACAGGGGGAATGCAGGTGAAGCCTCCATCTCTGGAGACATTCAAAACCTGCCTGGTCACGTTCCTGTGTGACCTTCTTTAGGTGAACCTGGCTTGGCAGGGGGGTTGTACTCAATGACCTTCAGAGGTCTCTTCCAAGCCCTACCATTCTGTGATTCTGTGTAATACTGGATGGGTCTTATGCTGGTGCCAGAATAGAGACAGAACCTGTGAATCATTTCAGGTAGTCACTGAGGCACAGGCTTCTGAAGAACACTGTCACCTGAGCAGAAGGGAGTAAGTGAATGCACTGCTGTCTTGCAAAGAGGCTCCCCATTTGCTTCCATCTTGTGTACAGATCCTGAGCAGGATGTAACAGGAACCCAAAACATGGTCCTGTTTCTGGTCACATCTGGCTTCAGTCTAGAACAACCTCTCAGCTTTCAGAGAGAGCCTCAAGAGAATGCAGTCATCTTGACTTCATTCACCTGCTGTTATACAGCCACTGCCCTGCTCTTTCAGGGGAGGGGGAAGAAATGTCTTATGCATAAAAGACTTCCCTTGGAAATTTCAGCAGGGTGTCTGTAATTCCCTTAGGCACTTTGGGGAAGCTCCAGCCAAATAGTATTGGGCACAACAGGGTTGAAAAGTGCCATGCAGCTGTCATTCTGCACCAGTGGAGGATGCAAAGTTGAGGGAACAGGCAGCTCTCAAGCCTGATTGCCAGGGAAACAAGGGTAGCACCAGGATTTTCAATGTACAGCTCTAAGGGTCTCTGTCTTTTATGTGGCATCAGGGCTGGTGCTGGCTCAGGTCAGCAGAATGACAAAAGCAAGGGGTGGGGTGGGGTGACACACAATGCCAGAGCTCTGCACCAAAGGGCCTGTTATTTCAGTTGCTCTGTGTCACCTTCTGACCTTCTGCTGACATTTTGCAGCTGTCTGTGGAAGGGAATTTGTCCTAGGGGAAGAAGCATGTGAGGTTCTTTCTGCTGCTTCAGAGATTTCCATTCATTTTAGTTAGGTGTGCAGTGGTGCACAGAGAGCAGAAGCTGAGAGGCACAGGACAGGGCACCTGTGCACACAGTGACAGGCCGCAGCAGGCTGGGAGGCTGAGCAGCACTGAGCATCTAGAGCTGAAGCATCTGAGATAAAGCCAAGCTGGCCCAGCCCTGGTCATGCCTGATATTATCATTTCTTAGTGGTTCCTACAGTCTGATTTAAATAACCCAAGGGATGGGACTGCTGCCACCTACACCAGGGCCTCATTAGCTCAGGCTTTGCCAAACTCGACATATATTTAGTTCCTAACCTTTTCTTCAAGGGGTCACCCTTCCTGATTTGAAGCAGGTAATGAGATGCACAGAATACAATGTTCCTGGTGTGAAAAGCCCAGGAGGCACTTCACCCCTGGCTGAGATGCCAGCTTCTTGCCTACCCTCCTTGCCCCACTATCCTCCCCCTCACCTTCTGCATTGTGCTCAGCCCCGCACTGACCTTTTTGATCCTGCAAAATGAAAATGCAGGCAGTTTGCAGAGATGGAGAAGAAGAAGCTACAGAAGTCAGACTGGGATCCTCAGCTCTGCAAAGAACTCTTGCATGACCTTGCATAAATCACTTAATCTCTCTGTGTTAAATGCCTCTGGTTGTGACCAAGGAATGTCATTATCTTGGTCTTCCCTAGCTGGAGAAGGATGTTTGCAGCACAGGTTATGTCTCCCACAGGACAGGAGAGCATCCTGGCATGGGTTCCCATGAGCTCTAACAATGAGGATTCAGTAATTACTCTGCAGAATCACAGAATGCTTTGGGTTGGAAGGGACCTTTGAAGGTCATCTAGTCCAACCCCCGCCCCCTGCAGTTAGCATCTAGATCAGGTTGCTTCAGAGCCCTGCCAGACCCAATCCGGAATGGTTCCAGGGATGGGGTATCCTCTGGGCAACCTGTGCCAGTGTTTCTCCACTCTCATTGTAAAAAAAGTCTTCCTTCTATCCAGACTAAATCTCCCTCTTTAAGCCCATCACATCTTCATAGATCCACAGACTGCAGCAGGTTGGATGCATGTGTCTGTGGTTACGCTGAGCTGTGAGGGGTCAGCTTTCCAAATCCACTCAGTTCACCAGCACAGCCCTGATGGCCTCAGACACAGATCTTGGTTCTTTGTAAAGACCTCCTGGAAATGAAGGGAAAAGCAGGAACCAGCAGAATGTCTGCGTGAGAGAGAGGGAGGATGTAGACTGGACTGAGTGCAGACGGATCCAAAGTCAGGCAAGGAGAGGCAGGCTGGGATCTCACACTAAGGGCCAGGCCTGGAGATGGGGTGCCAGGGCAACAGGTAAAGGGGAAGGAGACCTCAGTACCTTCTACTTACCAATTCTGTCCAGCCTGTCAAGAGCCACAGTTTCAAAAGCTCTCCTCATCATGGGATACTCTTCCAGCACCTCGTTGAAGTTGTCCACCGAGAGCGAGTAGAGGCGGCAGTAGGTGTCAGCTCTGACACTGGCCGTGCGCCGCCCGCGGGTCAGCAGGCAGATCTCTGCAATGAAAGAGCCACCTGAGAACGTGGCCACAGGCACCACAGCAGCAGCCTGCCCATGCAGCTTGTGCAGTCTCCATCTCTAGAGGTGTTCCACCTGGCCACTGTCATTCTGGGCAAGCTGCTGTGGGGGGGTCCCTGTTTTAGCAGGGAGGTTGGACTGTGTACAGTTCTGGAGCCCCCAGCACAGGAAGGACATGGAAGTGTTGGAGCCAGTCCAGAGGAGGCCACCAAGATGGTGAGAGGGCTGCAGCAGCTCTGCTGTGAGGACAGGCTGAGAGAGTTGGGGCTGTGCAGCCTGGAGAAGAGAAGGCTTCCAGGAGACCTTGAAGTGGCCTTCCGGTATCTGAAGGGGGCCTACAAGAAGGCTGGGAAGGGACTATTGGCAAGGGCTTGGAATGTCAGGACAAGGAGAATGGGTTTAAGCTGGAAGGGGAAAGATTTGACTGGATGTTAGGAGGAAGTTCTGTACAGTGAGTGTGGTGAGATGCTGGAACGGGTTGCCCAGGGAGGTTGTGGCTGCTCCCTCCCTGGAGCCAGGCTGGATGAGGCCTTGAGTGACCTGTACTAGTGGGAGGTGTCCCTGCCTATGGCAGGGGGTTGGAACTGGATAATCTTAGAGGTCCCTTCTGACCTAGACCATTCTATGATTCTATAACTGTATGGTCTCCAGAGGTCCCTTCCAACCAGATTCTGGGCTGCATCAGGAGAAGTGTGGCCAGCAGGGCCAGGGAGGTGATTCTCCCCCTCTACTCCGCTCTGGTGAGACCCCAGCTGGAGTACTGCAGCCAGTTCTAGAGCCCCTGGGACAAGAGGGATGTGGAGATGCTGGAGAGTGTCCAGAGAAGGACCATGAGGATGCTCAGAGGGCTGGAGCTGCTCTGCTGTGAGGAGAGACTGAAAGAGTTGGGGCTGTTCAGTCTGGAGAAGAGGAGGCTCCCAGGTGACCTTCTTGTGGCCTTGTAGGATCTGAAGGGGGCTACAAAAAAGCTGGGGAGGGACTTTTTAAGCTCTATGGTAGTGACAGGACTGGGGGGAATGGAGCAAAGCTGGAGGTGGGGAGATTCAAACTGGCCATGAGGAGGAAGTTCTTCAGCATGAGAATGGTGAGAGCCTGGCACAGGTACCCCAGGGAGGTGGTTGAGGCCCCATCCCTGGAGGTGTTTAAGGCCAGAGTGGATGAGGCTCTGGGCAGCCTGATATAGGGTAGGGTGTCCCTGCCCATGGCAGGGGGGTTGGGACTGGCTGATCCTTGTGGTCCCTTCCAACCCTGCCTGATTCTATGATTCTATGAGTCTATGATACCAACCCTCACCACGCTCAGATTCTGTGATCTCCCCTGTGCTACCAGACCTGACACTGTCACTCACAGGCAGTCCTGCCTGCCACCCAGTCTGCTCTCTAGCTGGACTCTACCTCAGTCCTACTGCAAGCAGGAGCATGCTGCACATGCAGCAGCACTTAGAGATACCAGGGGGCTTGGTGGTGGCAGCTGCTGCCCACAATTGCACCTCAGGGATTCTGCTGATCTAATTAGCCAGGCAAGTTGTGTTATGGTGGATTATCAAAGATATCATTTGTGCATTCAGACTGGAGGAGTTGTCTTTCTGCAGCTCCTCATGGGCACTGGGAGCAGAAGGTCAAGCTGTGCTCTCATCAAAGCTAATTCTCTCTCCAGATTTGCAGCAAAGGCTCAGTGCTGACCTGTGGCTCCTGTGCCTGGCAGTCATCTTGATCCCCACACATGGAACATTTGTCTTTTCAAAGCTGTCAGAGCTTTCTGTAGGTATGCCACGAGCTTACAGATTGTCAGGGACTCAACTCAGTGGCACCTGCTAACCTTTGGTGTATTTACACTGCAGTCATTTCCTCCTAGGAGGCTGCTCAGCTGGTTGCAGAGCATAAAGCTCTTGGCTCTACCATGAATGCCTGATGTGGGCACAGCTACTCCTTGGTAATTCAGGAGGGAATCATAGAACCCTAGAATTGTTTTGGCTGGAACAGACCTCCAAGATCATCCAGTCCAGCCATCAACCTAACATCACCATGGCCATTAAACCATGTCCCCAGGTGCCATGGCAAAAGGTTTCTTGAACAACACCTCCAGGGATGGGGACTCCACCACCTCCCTGGGTAGCATGTTCCAATCATAGAATCATAGAATGGTAAGGTTGGAAAAGACTTCAAAGATCATCTAGTTCCAACCCCCTGCCATAGGCAGGGACAGATCCCTGACCACTCTTGCAGCAAAGTTCCTCATCTTCAACCTAACCCTCCCCTGGCACAATTTCAGGTCATTTCCTCTCTTTCTATCACCTGATACTAGGGAGAAGAGCCCAATCCCCACTCCACTCCTGAGCCCTGCTTTTCCACTGCTTACAGACAGAGTCTGGGCAGGTAGGACAGACACTTAAAGACCAAATAGCATGACCTAAAGACACAGAGTACTCTGCTCTATGCTGTGTTGGGTGTCAGTCCACCAGCACTACTCTCAGGATTCATGCTGGGTCCACCCCAGAATGCTGGTATAGAATCATAGAATGGTAAGGTTGGAAGGGACCTCAAAGACCATCTAGTTCCAACCCCTTGCCATAGGCAGGGACACCTCAAGGCCTCCTCCAACCTGGCCTTGAACACCTCCAGGGAGGGAGCAGCCACAACCTCCCTGGGCAACCTGTGCCAGTGTCTCACCACCCTCACTGCAAACAACTTCTTCCTAACATCCAGTTAAATTCTCCCCTCTTCCAGTTCAAACCCATTGCCCCTTGTCCTGTCATTGCAAGATCTTGTCAATAGTCCCTCCTCAGCCTTCCTGTAGGCCCCCTTCAGATCCTGGAAGGCTACTCTAAGGTCTCCTGGAAGCTTTCTCTTCTCCAGGCTGACGAGCCCCAACTCTCTCAGCCTGTCCTCATAGCAGAGCTGCTGCAGCCCTCTGAGCATCTTTGTAGCAGTACTGTGAGGTTCTAAGTGTGTTATGAGGCTGCTTCCTAAAGAAATGATGCTTCTGAGCCCATGCTGTGTGAGTAAGGAGCTGTGTGTGGTACCAAAACACACCAAATGCCATAGTTGATTTGAATCCAATCTGTCAGAGTCAACTCCAACTTCAAATCCCAGCAGGCCAACCCAGCTTGCTATGGACATGTTAAATCATAGAATCAGAGCATGGTTTGGGTCAGAAGGGACATCCAAAGGTCATCCAGTCCAACCCCTCTGCAGTCAGCAGGGACATCCTCCACTAGATCAGGCTGCCCAGAGACCTGTTGAGCCTCATCTTGAATATCTCAACCACCAATGGGGCCTCAACCACCTCGCTGGGCAACCTGCTGCAGTGTTCCAGCACCCTCACGGTGCAGAACTTGTTCCTCACATCCAATCTAAATCTCCTCTTCTCTACTGTCAAACCATTGCCCCTTGTCCTATCAGTGCAAGCCTTTGAAAACAGTCCCTCTGCAACCTTCTTGTAGGCTCCCTTCCATGTAGGTGCAGGCAGGTTGTTCCAGAGGAGCTAAGACTCTAAGAAGACTGCAGGATATGTGTGTTTGGGAGTTACTAACAAAGGGGAGAGGGGGAAGGAAGGGCTGGCTTCATTTTGTCCCCTCTCAATAGGTCATTAATTGTGGTGCATCCATTGCTTGCACTGAGATGAGCACCTACCAGAGAACTGCCTGTTCTGGGCTGGCAGGGAGGTCTCTGCAAGGCTCTGCTAGGAGGGGGTGTCCCTGTGTTCCTCATAAGAGCAATACCCTAAATCTTCTTTTAATGGTCTTTCCTGGGCTGATGATAGTTTCACTATGCCAGAGCTTTGCTGCTGCCTGCTGACCTGCAGGACACTTCGCTGAGCCACAGGCCAGGGAGCTGCTGGACTATGTATTCACCTCTGTGTTTAAACAGTACCTTGGATGATAGATGCCAGACAGCAGGATGAAGCAGCACTTGAAATGGGCTTGGAGAGTTGAGAACACTCCACTCTCAGGCCCTCAGCTTCACAGATCTGTCACTTTGCTTGGGGCAAAAATGAGATGAACCTACAAGAACCAAGCTTCCCTTCTCTGTTTTTTTGTTAGTTACCACCAAGCCTCTCACACTGCCCAAGAGCCTCCCATTCCACCATTTACTATATGGGAAGGTGCAGGACAGGTGAGATGAAGAGAGGAGGAGAGTGGAGGAGGAGACAACCTCAAGTTGTGCTGGGAGAGGTCTAGGTTGGATATTAGGAGGAAGTTCTTCACAGCAAGAGTGATTGGCATTGGAATGGGCTGCTCAGGGAGGAGGTGGAGTTGCTGTCCCTGGAGGCGTTCAAGAAAAGCCTGGATGGGGCACTTAGTGCCATGGTCTAGTTGAGTGGATAGGGCTGGGTCATAGGTTGGGCTGCATGAGCTTGGAGGTCTCTTCCAGCCTGGTTGATTCTACGATTCTATGATGATTCTATGATTCCATGTCTGGAGTATCATCAGTTCCAAATGCTGCCATCCCTATGTGTCCAGGAGAAGTTAGAGACCATACAGGAAATCCTGGTAGGCATTGCTGTGTGGGGGCTCCCTGGGATAGGACAAAGAGCAATGGATGTAAGCTGCAGCACAGGAGGTTCCACCTCAACACAAGGGGGAAATGTAAATGAAATTACTGTAAGGGTCCCAGAGCATGGGCACAGGCTCCCCAGAGAGGTTGTGGAGTCTCCTTCTCTGGAGACCTTCCAGGCCTGTCTGGATGTGTTCCTGTGTGAGCTGTGCTAGATTGTATGGTCCCGCTCTGGCAGGGGGGTTGGACTTGATGATCTCTTTGGGTCCCTTCCAACCCCTGACATCCTGTGACTAACACATACCTCCAAAGTAGGAGCCATCTGCCAGCTTGGTCTCCTTGTTGCCTTTGGTGAGGACACTCACCACCCCGTGCTGGATGAAGTACATCTTCTTGCCAATGGTGCCCTCCCGGATGATGTAATCCCCGGGCTGAAACACCTCGAACCGCAACTTGGTCAGCATGGAGGTCACAAAGTTGGGATCTGCGTTGGCAAAGAGGGGCATGGAGGCAACCAGCTTCCTGCAGTTGAAGTTTATAATTTCCTGGCCACGGTGTGATGCAAGAGAGAGAGAGGCAGAGAGAGGAGGAGTGCGGAGAAAAGATGGGACAGGGAGCAGAAAAGATACATAGATTTGTTTAGTCAACATCTAATAAAGATCCCCCCACTTGACCTGTAGGTTAATAATTGGGGAAGAACCAAACCCAAAATGTTGATCCCTTCTGCACTGGGCTCCAGAAGCTCAGAGCAAAGGGAAGTGCAAGCTGAAGCTGACAGGTTGGCACCAGGCTGCTCTGCTTTCATTCCTACCCTGTCTCCCTGAGCAGGGACCACCCCCCTGAGCCAGCCCAGCACACAATCTCTCTCTTCCTGCAGCAAAGCCTGGCCTGGGAGAGGTGCACAGAGGTGAGATGTGGTCTGAAAAAGCCCAGGGCTGCTCTCTGGGAAGATGTTCTAACTCACCTTGGCAGCCCTGCGTTCCCTGTTGCCCTTGCTTGTCAATGAGATATTAAACAGCACAAATGCGCCAAGGCACTCAGAGAAAGAATTATCCTGGGCAGATGGGGACAGTGTCAAGCAAGAGCAGGGAGAGGTGCCCACCACTCGCTGGGGCAGGTGCTGGGTCATCCAGCTCAGATGAAGAAAACCCAGTTCAGCTGTTCAGCTGTCATCCAGGAGACACAGTCTGTGGCTCCTCCTGTGGTTTGGTGTCACTGGGAGGGTATGACAGCACTTTCCTCTGCACAGGAGCTGCTCTGTGCCATGTCAGCTCAGCCTCAGAAAGCAGCAGAAAGTGACACTGAGTAAATCACCTTCCCAGCCAAGTCAGGAAGGAGCACCTGAATGATTGGAGCAGAAGGGGGGCTGGGGAAGCATCTCCCTCCTCCTCACTGGGGTTCTCTTCAGGGTTGCCCTTCAAGACTTTGGCAGAACTAGTTTTAAAATATGGCTCAGGTCTTCTTTCTCCTATAGAGGTACATTGCTATGGGGGGAGGAAGACAGAAGGAAAAGCACTTCTGGTGCTCATGGGTAACATACTGGAGGCCTGCACTCCTGGGCTTCAGTTAGGGAAGGCAGGTTTCCATTAAGACTCCTTTGAAGCACAGGTCCTGCTGGAAAGCTCCTCCTTCCTTGGGCTCCACAAGATGTTACAGCTGACAGATGGGGCACAGATGACAGCAGCATATCATACAGAGGAGATACAGCACCCGGGGAACACAAGGTGGGGGCTCACTGAGACCCCATACCAGGCGTGTTTGTGTGGGGAGGGAGAGGGTCTTGTAGAAGCACACCGCAGCCTCCATCGCCTTGTGTCAGACATCACTTGTGCTGCAGCAGCTACCAGACATGAGTCCTGTGCATGCCAAAGGCTTGGGCTTCTCCTCCCATGACCAAGGCAATACCTATGGCAGGCATACACCAACTGCCAGGACAGTTGGTCCCTCTGAGTGAAACTGTCCCCAACACAGACATAGCCAAGCTGTGGACCATGTTCTCCTTGGTCATGTCTCCAACAGAGACATACCAAGCTGTGGACCATGTTTTTCTTGGTCATGTCTCCAAGACAGACACAGCCAAGCTGTGGACCACGTTCTTCCTGGCATGTCTCCAACAGAGACACATCCAAGCTGTGGGCCATGTTCTTCTTGGCCTTGTTCTCCCAGGAAGTTAGGCACAGCAGAGGAACAGGTACAGGCCCGAGCCAAATGGGGCCTGCCTGGCTGCTCAGACACATGGATGTGCTGCCTAGGCTGGGCCTCACACCAGAGCACACACACATAGCCACATGCTGCCCTTTCACCACTCCCCTCACACAATGGTGGGACAGGACACCCCCCAAAGACCCCAAAAGCATGCAGTGCCCAAGCAGTGTGCCCTGCTCACCTCTCGGAGGGGCTCGCTCAGCTCCCCCAGGATGCTCTCCTCATCAAACATCTTGCCCTGGTAGCGGTGCTCGTAGTAGTCGTGGATGCGCTGCCGCATGTCTGCGGGGAGCTTGTGGAAGGACATGTACTGCTCCACTTGCTTGTACTGCATGGGGGGAGACAGCAAGAGGAGGCATTAGCAGCACATGGCACCTGCTCATGGCTGAACACATGCTGCACCGTACCCATGCCTGCTTCCTTCGTGGCATCTGGTGCGGGAGAGAATGGTGAACCACGAGAGAACAATGGCTGATCACTTGAGAAGCTTCCAGACGTCTTTGTTATGTTCCCCAAATGGCTGCTCCACTTTTTAACCTTGAAACTTAACCTCAGCCAGTCTCGCTGTGGAGACAACTCCTCACCCCCTGGTGCTGAGCCCTTGCTCTTCCCTACACAGGCAGCAAAAACCGGGAGCAGAGGTGAGTGCAAGGCACTCAGCTGGGAAACTCCTCTCAGCAAATCTGACTGCCCAAAGCCTGTGCAGAATGGCAGCTAGGAAAGCACAATGTGCCCTCCACAGAAGGTTTCTCCATGGCACACAGCAGAATGGTGGCCAGGTTGTATGACCAGGAAGTGATGTGCAGCACCTCAGGGCCTCTGCCAAGTGCAGGAACTGGCTGTGCCAGGGGCTGGAGGGAGCAGCAGAGCACAGTTCTGCCTGGGATGTCCACAGTCAATGTGAAGGGCACACCCCAACAGACATCTGAGTTACACAGCTGAAGCTGCAGTACCTGTGACCTCCTTTTCATCTCCTGTGCTCCTCTCTGCCCTGTTAGGATGGCAGCTTTGCTTTCCCTGCACAGGTGCCAGCTTTCCTTACCTTCTCTGTGTCTCTCTTGCCTGTCCAGGTTTGTACCTAATGATTTGCACTTCCACCGTGTGACTTAGAGGGGAATGCAAGGGCACACTCTGGCTGATGGTGGAGCAGAAGTTGGGGATGAGTGGTGCTTTCTATGAATAAATGACACCTCCTCAAGGGCACAGGGCTGTCAGTGGCCTCACTTGCTTTCAAGGTGCTGCAGGGACAAGGTGTGTGCACTGCAGTGGTCATGCCTTCCCATCTCCCCCTGGTACTAAACAGTGCTGACCAAAGCACTGTGCTCCCCCTCTGTCATCCTTCTTTCCCCTCACCTCCCCGATAAATCTGTCCCTGAATGTCCCTTTACTGTTGCTTGTGCTGAAAAGCCTAATTACCAAACTTCTGCTCATTACAGACCTCCCCTGCACACACCACTGTCACTCTGCTGTCAGTACAGTCTGTGCTGGCACTGCCTTGCATGCTAACAACTTGATCTGCACCAGAGAGGAGAAGGAATTGCTCTAAGAAGCCAAGGTGGCAGAGGGGACACTCGGGGTTTCCTGGCATTTCCAGAGCTTTTTTGTCTGTGGCTAGCAGCAGAGGAGCTGGCTGTAAATATTCATGATCACTCCAACCTGATCAAAGTCAAGCAAGTCAGCACCTCCCCACAGGGAGCCAGGCAGGCAACTGGCAGTGAGCGCTGCGCTTTGTGGTGTGGGCTGCTGAAGTTCTGGTGACACTGGCAGGATGTGGTGCTGAGTGCTGCACAGAGCCTGCAGCTTGGGAACCAGGAGATAAAGGCAGCAGAAACTAGAGTCTCACATGGGGACAGTTCACTGGTCTGAGCCCCTCAAGAGTTTGGCTCTTAAATGAAGCAGGTTTAAAGGTTGGCCCAGATGTCTGAACATAGAATCACAAAGTTGTTTCAGTTGGAAAAGACCTCCAAGGTCAGCGAGTCCAATGGTCAACCTTACACCACCATGGCCATCAAACCATGTCCCCAAGTGCCATGGCCACACGGTTCTTGAACACCTCCAGGGATGGGGACTCACAGAATCACAGAACATTAGAAGTTGGAAAAGACCTCCAGAGCTCATTCAGTACAACTCTCATGCCAAAAAAGCAGCATCCCCCAGGGTAGTCCCCACAGGAATGCATCCAGGTGGCTTTGGAAAGTCTTCAGAGCAGGAGACTCCATAACCTCTCTGGACAGCCTGCTCCAGGGCTCTGTCACACTCACACCAAAGAAGTTTCTCCTCATGTTGAGCTGAAACCCTCTCTGGTCCAGTTTGTATCCATTGCTCCTTGCCTTACTGCTGTGCACCACCCAAAAGAGCTTGGCCCCCTCCACTTGACCCCCGCCCCTCAGATATTGACAGACACTGCTCGGATCCCCTCTCAGCCTTCTCTTCTCCAGACTAACCAGCCCCAAGGCTCTCAGGCTGCCATCTAAGCAAAGCAAAGCTGCCATCTAAGCAAAGCAAAGCTGCCATCCTAACAGGGCAGAGAGGAGCACAGGAGATGAAAAGGAGGTCACAGGTACTGCAGCTTCAGCTGGATAACTCAGATGTCTGTTGGGGTGTGCCCTTCACATTGANTCTGATTTCTGGGAGGGGAGTTGTGTTTCTGTATTAACTTGTATATTTCTGTAACTATTCCTGTCTATAGTGTATATCTCTGCTTGTGTATTGTGCTGAGCTGTAAATAGAGCTTCAGTCCTTAACTTCCAGCCGGTTGAGTTCTAGTCTGGGTCATTTTACAAAGTGTGGGGGGGCAGGGAACTCCCAAACCATCACAGACCTCTGAAGGTCATCTGGTCCAACCTCACTGCTAGAGCAGCATTACCTAGAGCAAATCACACAGCAACACATCCAGGTGGGTTTGGAATCATTCCACAGACTCTACAGCCTCTCTGGGCAGCCTACTTCAGGGCTCCAGCACTTTCAAAGTGAAGAATTTTTTTTCTTTATGTTTATGTGGAACCTCCTGTGCTCCAGTTTGTGTCCACTGCCCCTTGTCCTGTCACTGGGCACCACTGAGAAGAGTCTGGCTCCATCCTCCTGACCTTCCCTTTAGATATTTATAAGCATTAATGAGATCCCCTCTGGGGCTGCTCTTCTCCAGGCTGCACATCCCCAGGTTTCTCAGCCTTTCCTCCTCACAGAGATGCTCCAGCATCTTAGTGGCTCTCTGCTGGACTCTCTCCTATAGTTCCCTGTCTCTCTTGAACTGGGGAGCACAAAACTGGATGCAGTACTCCAGATGAAGCCTCACTAGGACAGAGAAGAGAGGGAGGAGAACCTCCCTTGCCCTGCTGGCCACACTCTTCATGCATCCCAGAATGTCACTGGCTGCCTTGGTTGCAAGGGCACATTGCTGGCTTGTGGTCAGCTTGCTGCCCACCAGCATTCCCAGGTCCTTTTCTCCTGAGCTGCTGTTTCACTCATTATGGGAAGGGAAATCATTAGGCACCAGCTTTTGCTGACTCAGCTTCCTTAGATCTATCCTCACTCCCTGAGCAGCTCTTGTCTGACTGAATAAATGACCTCACCCATTCTGGCCCAGCATCTCGAGTCAGACCATTGACCACTGTGACAAGAGGCCTCTCAGCACCTGCTGCCAGCCACCTGCCTGCCAGTCCTCCTCTCTCCACCACAAGCACTCACCATCAATCTTCAACTGACCTTTACATCTTGGGAAAAAAACCACCCCCAGCTTCTCCAATTCACAAGCAGAGGCTGGATGGAGCAACCCCAAACTCTGCTTATTCACTGCTGCACATGGATTTATTGCTTTGCAACAAAGAGCAATAAATTACTGCTCTGCAAAGTCCCCAGGGCTTGTCAGATTCTCCTACAATCACTGTCCCTAGATAAGGCTGAGAGTGAAAAAAAAACAGGACAAATCTGCCTCTGTAGAAAAAGAAAGGCTCTGCTTCACATTACTAATGGAAATCAGGCTCATGAAAGGAAACTGGAAAGGAGGGAGCCCTGAGTCTCTCTCTGCTGTGATGAGCAGGAGGCACACACCTTTGGCTGGCCTGTCTTTGCCTGTGCTACCTCCCCTCACTCACTGGAGAGTTCTGTGGGCTCTTGGCTCTCCCTTGCACAGAGATGGCATTTGCAGAGGTGCTCCACATCTCTGATAACTTGAGAATCTTCAGGTGAGGTTTTCCCCCTTGCCTTGGAGCTGCTCAGCCATTCTTGCACTAGCCACAAGGTTGCTGTAAGAATGCAGGAAGGAGAGGCTTGGAGGGTGCAGTGGGGTGTACATGGCTCTTCTCAGCTCTAAGCTCTCAACCAGATCACTCCTGAGGTCACCAGCAACACCCAGTGCTGGGACAGAGCAAAGGGGTAAGGCTCACCATGTGGTGAACATCAACAGCAGGCTTTGCCTGATAATCCCAAACTTACAGTTCTGCCTTTTTCAACCCAGGCCCTGATAGCCTGGAGATCACAGAGCTGTAGAACAGCTTAGGCTGGAAGGGACCTTAGAGGTCATCTGGGGTGCATTAAGAGGAGTGTGGCCAGCAGAGCAAGGGAGGTTCTCCTCCCCCTCTACTCTGCCCTGGTGAGACCTCACCTGGAATACTGCATCCAGTTCTGGGTTCCCCAGTTCAGGAGGGGCAGGGATCTGCTGGAGAGAGTCCAAGGGAGGGCTATGAAGGTGATGAAGGAGCTGGAGCACTGCCTGATGAGGAGAGGCTGAGGGACCTGGGGCTGCTTGGTCTGGTGAAGAGAAGACTTAGAGGGGATCTAATCAATGTTTATGAATAACTGAGGGATGGGGGTCAAGAGAGAGGGGAGAAACTCTGCTCAGTTGTGCCCTGGGATAGGACAAAAAGTAATGGATGGAAACTCCAGCACAGGAAGTTCCACCTTGACATGAAGAAGAACTTCTTGACTGTGAAGGTGACAGAGCCCTGGCACAGGCTGTCCAGAGAAGTTGTGGAGTCTCCTTCTCTGGAGCCTTTCCAGCCCTGTCTGGATGTGTTCCTGTGTGACCTGTGCTAGATTCTCTGGTCCTGCTCTGGCAGGGGGCTTGGACTTGATCTCTGCAGGTCCCTTCCAACCCCTAACATCCTGTGAGGCTGTAATCTAATCCAACCTCCCAGCCATGGGCATGGACACCTCTCAACTAGCCCAGGTTACTCAAGGCCCCATCCAACCTGGCCTTGAACATCCCCAGGGAGGAGGCATCTGCAGCCTCTCTGGACAATCCATTCCAGAGTCTTGCCACCCTCACAACAAAGAATTTCTTCCTGAGACCTGGCACTCTCTAAAGCCACTTCATGTCCTCTCGAGCTGGCACCCCTTTGAGATATGACCAGTCCCCTTTCACCACCTTTCTCCCTGGTGCTTGTCTCTTGAGTCTTCTCCTCATTTCCATATCCTCAGCCTGACCTGTGCTCAGAGGAAGGCTGGGAGATTAGCAGCCTCTCTGAGTCTAACTGAAAAGCCTCATTTAGGAATTATTTCAATCTCTTTGAAGACAATCGAGCCCCATTTAAATCCTAACTCATTTTCTTAAGTCTGTTTTTCCTCAAATAAGCCCTTGAAGGAGGTATTAATATATCAAAAGGAAACCATTTAGCTGAGTATTTTTACTTCTATAACTGGCCACTTTCCCTACTTGTCTCACCAGTTCCCTCCCCTTCTACCAAAGCTCAGATCACTCAAACTCCAAAGGGAACTAAATATTTTTAACTCTTTCCACATCCTCTGTCTTGATCAGAAATCCTCTTCCCTTTGGCAGGAAGAAATCACTGTCTGGAAAGGCTCAATGATTTCCTTGCATTGCTTCTTGCATCCAAAAAGAACTGCTCCCATCCCAATCCTGGCATTAACCTCTCTTTGAGAAACAGAATCCCAGAATTCCATCATAATTGGGGCTGGAAGGGGTCTCTGGGGATCATTCAGTCCAACCCCTCTGCTAAAGCAGGGGCACCCACAGCAGCTTGCCCAGCATCACAATGTCCAAGTGGGGTTGGAATGTCTCCAGAAAAAGAGACTCCACAACCTCTCTGGGCAGTCTGCTCCAGGCCTCCAGCATCCTTCACACCAAAGAAGTTTAGGTGGAACCTCCTGGGTTCCAGTTTGTGCCCATTGCCCCTTGTGCTGTCCCTGGGCACCACTGACAAGAGCCTGGCCCCATCCTCTTGCCCCCAAGCCTTTAGCTCTTGCTGAGCATTGCTCAGATCCCCTCTGGGGCTGCTCTTCTCCAGGCTCACCAGCTCCAGGGTTCTCAACCTTTCCTCCTCACAGAGATGCTCCAGAGCCCTCAGCACCTTTGCAGCCCTCCAATTTTGGTCCACACACATCATTCTTCAGAGCTTCAGGGAAATGCTGATGCCCATTTTTGCATCTCAGTTAATCCCGACAGACACTAGCACAGGCAGGCACACAGGACCCACTGCCATGGAGGCTCTCAGGATGCTTTTTTCCCTCTAGCACATTGCCTATGCAGAGCTGGGGTATGGCTTGTGTCCTTCCACACATGAGCTGCAAGCACTGTGGGACAGAGTCTGGTCTTGGTCACTCTCTCCAAGTCTGGACTCCATGCATGTCAAAAAATGCACTTGTGTGAGGAAAAAACAACAAAGTAATGCATCTGAGGGGAGATCTTCTCATTCTATGTAACTCCATGAAAGGAGGTTGCAGCCAGCTGGGGGTTGCTCTCTTTTCCCTGGTATCAGGTAATAAAACAAGATGTGATGACCTCAAGTTGTACCAGGGGAGGTTTAGGTTGGAGATCAGGAAAAAAATTCTTTGCTGCAAGAGTGGTCAGGGATTGGCAGAGGCTGCCCAGGGAGGTGGTGGAGTCCCCATCCTTGGAGGTGTTCAAGAAACCTGTTGCTATGGCACTTGGGGACATGGTTTAATGGGTATGGTGGTGTGAAATCAGTGCTTGGACTCGATGACCTTTGAGGTCCTTTCCAACAAGCTTAGTTCTATCTTCAGTGAAGTTAACAAATGTGATGCTCTGGCAGTGTTCTGAATGCTTGCAGTGCACATCCTGTGAGATCAGGTTAAGACACACGTAAGCAGAAGCACAGTGATGTGGCACTCAAGTGGATTGGTGCTTCACAGAGGTACAGCTCACACCAGGAGATTCACCAGATGATGGAGTGTTTTGATGGAACATAGTCACATCTTTGTTTTATCTTCCCTGACATGTGATTAGAAGTAAACTACTGCAGCCTCCCTGCAGAGAAGGATGTGAGTGAAGAGCTGGACATGAGTGCTGCCAGCCCAGAGCCAGCCCTCTCCTGGGCTGGTCCCCAGCAGTGTTGGCAGCAGGGGCAGGGAGGGGACTGTGCCCTTCTTCTGTGCTCTGCTGAGCCCCCCCTGCAGTGCTGGGGCAGCTCTGGAGCCCTCAGCACAGCACAGACAGGGGCCTGTTGGAGCAGGGCCAGAGGAGGTCACACCAATGCTGAGAGGGCTCTGGAAGCCCTCTGCTGTGAGGCTAGGCTGAGAGAATTGTGCTTGTCCAGCTTGGAGAGGAGAAGGCTCCAGGGAGACCTGGTGGCCTTGAAGTGCTTAAAGGGGTGATCAAAAAGGTGGGGGCAGACTTTTGAGGAGGGTCTGCTGTGACAGGACAAGTGGTGATGAAAGAGGGAGATTCAGAGTAGGTACAAGGAGGAAATCTTTTACACTGAGGGTGGTGAAACACTGTGCCAGGTTGTTCAGAGAAGTGGAAGATGCCCCATCCCTGGAACCATTCTGGGGCATGGTGTTGGGGAAACCTGCTCTAGCTGCAGCTGTCCCTGCTGACTGCAAGGGGGTTGAATGACCTTGAAAGGTCCCTTCCAACCCAAGCCACTCTGTGATTCTCTGATTTAGTCCATCAACACAAATGTGGAGTTTTTCCTTTGAGCCATTCACATTCCCATCCTCAGGATTTGTTCTGGGACCAGATCTAGATCTTACTCAAACTGACCAAGACAGAGGTTGATGGAGTCAGATGGCTCTGGGATTGAGGGAGGAAAAGTAAAACAGCCAAACCATGCCAGCACTGCTGGTGCCAGGAGAAGCTGAAGCAGGAGCTGGGTCCCTTCACAGGGGGGACTCTGAGTGAAGCAGCAGGACAGGAGGTAGCAAGGGAGGATTGGAGTGAGGTACAGGCAAACTGCAGCTGCTTGTGTAGGAACCAGTGGCTACTTTAACACCACCTGAGCCAGAACCACACAGGCCACATCCAGCACAAACCCCAAAATCATCAGGGCTATTTTGCTTCCTGATTAATGAACTAAATTTAAACCCACATCCATTTGTTCCTCAGCTTTGGAAGCTGTTTGATATCTACTTCCAGCCTGCAAAAAGCTTGACACAATGGATGTGCTCCATGTTGTTGTGGATGTACCTCAGGATGTTTGCCCCCTGGAGGAGACACAGGTGAGGATTGTGCTGCCACTGGAGTGGGAGAGAGGAAACCCACCTGGATGCGTTTCTGTGCAGACTACCCTAGGTGACCCTGCTTTTGGCAGGGGAGTTGGACTCTATGATCTCTGGAGGTCTCATCCAACCTCTGACATTCTGTGATGCTGTGAAACATTGGAAGAGGCTACCCAGGGAGGTGCTTGAGTCAGCATCCCTGGAGGTGCTTTAAAGCCATGTAGATGTGGTGCTTTGGCATATGGCTTAGTGGTAGACTTGGTAGAGCAGGGCTGATCATAGAATGGTAAGGTTGGAAGGGACCTTAGAGAGCATCTAGTTCCAACCCCCTGCCATAGGCAGGGACACCTCCCNCTCTGGGTTCTGAGTGCTTCCATGGCACCAGCTCAACGTGCTGCAGGAAGATGGCTTTGAAGTGCTGCATGTTCCATGCTTCAGTGTGGAAATGTGGAAAGCTTTTGCTGCAGTGATACCTTCAGCAATGATCTTGTCTAGACTCAGGCTTTTTCTCTCTCTCACTGTGTTACAAAGAGCCCAGACAGCAGCAGAAAATTTCCTGGAGCTTTTTCTTTCCCACTTGCCACACAACACTCAGTGGGTTGAGGATGGCTGCAGCCCTCAGCTGCCACGGCTGCTTCCCCTCGTGCTTAATCAGAAGCTATTCAGGAGAGGACTCTGCTGCAGACAGCCCCAGCTCCTAGCTGTCAGATGGCAGCAGACTGAGTAGGGTCAATGAGGAGCCTGATGAAATAGTTGTTTACTTCCATGGGTTGGCTGTGTTCCTGCAGTGGCCACAGCACAAGCCAGGGAAGCCCAGCACAGGGGATGGTGCTGTCGGCACAGGGCTCTGAGTTTGCAGTCACATACCCAGAGGGCAGGGCCTGCCTTTACTGCAAGCAATGGAAATGGCTACTAACCTCAGGGGTCCTAGGAGAGCAGATCATGGAATTACAGAATCATAGAATCATTCAGGCTGGAAAAGAGCTTTAAGATCAGTGAGTGCTATCATTAACCCAATGCTACTGAGTCAGCTGCTAAATCATGTCCCTCACTACATCTACACAGCTTTCAAACCCTTTCAGGAATGATGATTCCACCAATTCCCTGGGCAGCCTGTGTCAGTGTTTGAGAACACTTTCAGGGGAAAAGAATTCCCTTGTATCCAACTTAAACCTCCCCCAGGGCAACCTGAGGCTGTTTCCTCTCATCCTGTCATTTGTTACAAGGGAGAGGAGACCAACCCCCACCTGGCTCCAGCCTCCTTGCAGGAGGTGGTAGAGACTGAGAACATCTCTAGACAGCTTCCTCTTCTCCACACTAAACCCTCCCCCTCCCCAGCTCCCTTAGCTGCTCCTCCCCATCCTTCTTCTCCAGACCCTTCCCCAGCTTTGGTGTCCTTCTCTGGACCAGCTCCAGCCCCTTAATGTCTTTGTAGTGAGAAGCCTAAAACTGAACCAAATACTCCAGGTGTGGCCTCAGCAGTGCTGAGTACAGGGGGCCAATCCCTGTCCTGCTCCTGCTGGCCACTGCTGATCCAGGCCAGGATACTGGAGGCCTTCTTGGCCACTTGGGCACACTGCTAGCTTGTATCCAGGTATTGGTCAACAAACACCCTCAGGTCCTTTTCCACCAGCCACTCTTCCTCAAAGCCTGGAGAGTTCATGGAGTTGTTGTGACCCAAGTTTAGGGCCCAGCACTTGGCCTTGCTGAACCTTTTTCCACTGTCCTCAACACACTGATGACATAATTGGCATCAGCCTATTGATCCAGGACCCAAGAACTGTGGGACAAAGCTTTGCTGTGAGCAATGCCCCATTTACCTGCTCTTACAGCTGCTGAACCTTAAGGTGTAAGCCAAGCCAGCAGGGATATCCTCAACTAGATCAGGCTGCCCAGAGCCCTGTTGAGCCTCACCTTGAATTTGGCCAGGGAAGAGGCTTCAACCATCTCCAGTGTCTCACCACTCTCACTGTAAAGAACTTCTTCCTAACATCCCTCCTTCCTAATATCTACCTTCCTCAAGCTTCACTCCATTCCCTCTCATCCTATCAATGCAAGCCCTTGTAAAAAGTCCCTTCCTGGCTTTCTTGTTCCACCACCCTCTTAGTGAAGAGCTTGTTCCTAACATTCAACCTAAATCTGCTCTTCACTAGTTTGAAGCTGTTGCCATGGTGGTCAGGTTGATGGTTGGATTTGATGATCTCATGAGGTCTTTTCCAACCAAAACAATTCTGTGATTCTGTGAAGTGCACTGCAGGAAGGCTGTGCAAGGATGAACGTGTGGTGTATAAACCTGTACCTCACAGCTACAGACACAACTTGTTTTCCATGGCTAGCTCCAGCTTGGAAGAGGCACCTGAGGAGAATGCCTTGCTGGGTTTGAGGGGGTCACATCCTAGCATAAGTCAGTAGCACAGGGAACTTTTGGCCCTGTCAATGACTCTTTCATTATTCATTAAGCACTCTGAAACTTGTATCACAGGGCAGTTTGGAGACATCAGGTCCTGTCACTGGATCCACATACCTGGAGGTGTGATGGCAAAAAGAGATCAACACTGGGTTCATCAGAAGAGCAGAACATGAGAAAGGAGTTAAAACCTGCCACTAGACAAAGGCTGGAGATGAGGCAAAGAAGCCTGTGCGAGTGGTACTCAGCATTGCTGGGAGGAGCCGGGAGTGAAGGCTGAGGGGCTGGAGATGGGGTAAAGCCAGAAGTGAGCCCGTGCAAGTGGTACTCCGCATTGCTGGGAGCAGCCTGGAGCCAGGAGAGAAGGCTGAGAGGCTGGAGATGGGCTAAAGACAGAAGTGAGCCTGTGCAACGGCAACTCAGCATTGCTGGGAGGAGCCGGGAGTGAAGGCTGAGGGGCTGGAGATGGGGTAAAGCCAGAAGTGAGCCCGTGCAAGTGGTACTCCGCATTGCTGGGAGCAGCCTGGAGCCAGGAGAGAAGGCTGAGAGGCTGGAGATGGGGTAAAGACAGAAGTGAGCCTGTGCAAGTGGTACTCAGCATTGCTGGGAGCAGCCTTGAGCCAGGAGAGAAGGCTGAGAGGCTGGAGATGGGGCAAAGGGAGCAGTGAGCCTGTGCAACTGGAACTCAGCATCTCTGGGAGCAGCCAGGAGAGCAGCAGGCTCAGCAGGGAGGCTCAGCACCTGGCCTTAGGATGGGTGGATTTCTTTACTTATTTCCTTATTTCCAGCTCAAGTGCCAAAATGAATTTCCCAACTGATAATGAAGTGCAAGGCCACAGTGGGACAGAGAGAACTGCTGAGGCAGGAGCGCTCTGCTTCGCATGCCTGCACACGTGGTGCTCTGCCTGCACAAACACACTGCTGCAACCAGGCTGCCACCAAGGACAAGACTCTTTGTCTGGCTTCCACTCTCAACAGGCAGATGCCAAAATCCCAGCTAGAATCCCAGGATCTCTGCTACGGCAACCAAGACAACTCCTGAACCTAACCCTGCTGACAAAATCCCAGAATCCCAGCACGGTGAGGCTTGGTAGGCACCCACGGATACTGGCAACCAATCACCCTGGGAATGCCACTTCAAATCCTGTGCAGACTGGTAATGAAGTTGAAATTTCCCATCTGACAGCTCTGTGGCAGAGCAGTTTTGGGAATCATGGCAGTCTTTGCCCAGCTCCGTGCTCCCAGAGTGTCTGACATTGGTTATCTTCTTGTATCTGTGCTGTGTTGTCCCCCAAGGTACCACTGGCTAAGCCAGCCCTGCAGCCACATGAATTAATAGAGCTTTGGTACAGGGCTGTGCTTGGGTTAATTAGCTCTGCTTAAAGCAGGGAAGAAGGGGATGCTAATCAGCAAGGGCACAGTGCCAGTCTAATGTGATTATCCTGCATCCAGGACCCCAGCTAGGATCTCTGCACTCTTCATCTGGAGGCAGTTCAGAACACCCAACATGCAGCAAAATGCCTTCAAACCACAGGAGCAGCTGTGAAGGCTCAGGCTGAAGGCTCCCCTCACCTGCTGGGGTGTCTCTGACAGCTTTGGGTGCTTTGAGGAAGACAAGAAAGAACAGAAGGGGCACACAGCACTCCAGATCCTGGCCACCCCCTCCCAGTGTTTCTGACAAAAGCAGGTTAGGGGTGCAAATGCCAGGGGTGCTATCAGCACCTTAGCCACTCCATCATACTTGGAAGAGTTTCCTTACATCAGTTTGTTGAAATATTCCAAGGCAAATCCAACTCTGGAACTCATCAGCACCCTGTAGCTGTGAGTTTAATGATTGGGCTCAACCTTGACACAGGAAGGACAGGGACCTGCTGGAGCGGGTCCAGAGGAGGCCACCAAGATGATCAGAGGGCTGCAAAACCTCTGCTATGAAGACAGAGTTATGGCTCTTCAGCTTGGAGGAGGCTCCAGGGAGACCATTTCAATGTCTGAAGGGCACCTACAGGAAGGCTGGGGAGGGACTATTCAGAAGGGCTTGGAGCGATAGGACGAGGGGCAATGATTGGAAACTGCAGCAGGGGAGAGTTAGGTTGGACATCAGGAGGAAGTTCTGCACAGTGAGAGTGATGAAACACTGCAACAGGCTGTCCAGAGATGTGGCTGAGGCCTCAACCCTGGAGACAGTCAAGGTCAAACCTGATGTGGCCCTGAGCAAGCTGATCTAGTTGGGGATGTCCCTGCTGCCTGCAAGGGGGCTGGACAAGGTGACCTTTGAGGGTCCCACAGATGCATTCCATGATTCTGTGATCTTAAAGGTAATTTCCAATAAAGGCATTGTGACTACCCTCAAAAAACCCAAAGCACTCCTGAAAGCTGCTGTCTAACAAGATTCCAGGCTGCTGGGCTCCAAGAAAAAGCTGCCCAACCCCAGAAGACAGACACTCAGCTCCCATACAACCTCCCCTGAAACAATTCTTGATTTAACATCTGCTTGAAGAAACATTGGATAGACTGTTCAGGGAGAAGGAGCAGCAGGGGAATGAACATGGAGAGCAGAGAGCTTGAGAGAATGTCAGTGGAAAGACTGATCTTGAGGAGAGATGAGGCTCTGGAAGGAGAGATTACAGCTTTACTGGGTTCTGCAATGCTGACAGCAGCACTTCCTACCTCTCATCAGTCATTCTTGCATATGTACCTGAGAAGATAACACGGCAGAGTTGAGCCTCTCTGCAGGATGCCCATCACTGCTTGCATCCTGCTGAGATGGGAGAGCAAAGCCCAGAGCCTCTCTCTGCTTTGTTCCAAGGAGCCTGGCTGCAGTAAGCAGCACAAGCACCACTCCCCAAAGCCTCAAGGTCACAGAGCCAGCTGGGCAGGAGGAGTGTGGGGGTGTGTGGGGACCTGACATCAGTATTAACCCAGCTGATCATTAGGATTAGAGAAAGGCATTAACAGGGGAACCTGAAAAACGCAGGAAAAGAATTTAGAGCTTGGTCTGGTTTACTGAACAATCCAGGCTGGGGGGTGAAGGGCTGGAAAGCAGCCCTGAGGAGAAAGACTTGAGGGTGTGGTGGGTGAAAAGCTGGACATGAGCTGGCAGCATAATGAGCTGGCACCATGTGCTGCCAGCCCAGACCCAGCCATGTCCATGGGATCCTGCCCCTTTGCTCCACTCTGCTGAGACCCCAGCTGCAGTGCCAGGGCCAGTCCCCAGCTCACACCCACCATGTCCATGGGATTCTGCCCCTTTGCTCCACTCTGCTGAGACCCCAGCTGCAGTGCCAGGGCCAGTCCCCAGCTCAGACCCAGCCATGTCCATGGGATTCTGCCCCTTTGCTCTACTCTGCTGAGACCCCAGCTGCAGTGCCAGGGCCAGCTCTGGAGTCCTCAGCACAGACATGGAGCCGTTGGGGAATGTCCAGAGGAGGCCACAACAGTGATGTGAGGGCTGCAAGCCCTCTGCTGTGAGGCCAGGCTGAGAGAGTTGGGCTTTGAAGAGAAGAGGGCCTGGAGAAGAGAAGGCTCCAGGGAGACCTTCTGGTGGCCCTTCAATGCTTAAAGGAGCTGATCAGAAAGCTGGGGACAGACCTTTAGCAGGGCCTGTGGGGAGAGGACAAGAGGGAATGGTTTGAACTGAAAGAGGGAGACTCAGACTAGATACAAGGAAGAATTTTTTTTACAACAATGGTGAGAGCCTGTCCCAGGTTGCCCAGAGAGGTGGGAGGTGCCCCATCCCTGGAACCATTGCAGCTCAGATTGTTTGTGGCTCTAAGCAACCTGCTCTGGTTGCAGATGTCCCTGCTGACTGCAGGGGTGTTGGACTAGATGATCTTTAAAGGTCCCTTCCAATCTGAAGCATTCTGTGCTTCTATGATCTCCCCAGCAGGAAGCACTCTTCCTCTCACGTGGAAGGAGGCTACTGCAGGCTGTGGGATTATTTTGCAGTCAGTGACACACTCACAAGTTAAGGCTTGAGCTGATCCATGGATACCTGAAATGGGACTTAGGCCTCTGCTCCTGCTTACAGACCTTCTCCAGCAGCACCCTGAACCAGCTCTAGCACTCAGTGGACTCTACAGTAAGCTAATTCAAGCCACTAACAGGCAGAAAACTAACCCAGAAGAAAGAAATCAGCTCAGTAAAGGTCTGAGAAGCACAAAAGGTGGTGCATAAAGATGAGCTGGTTCTTTTGAGAGAAGTGGCAGGGAGCACTGGGTGCAAGTCAGTCTGTGAGGCTTCCCCTCTTCAACTGAAGCTGTCAGATGGAGTCAGTTGTAGCTTGTAACTGCACAGCATGGCCTGGGGAAAGCCTTCTAGCACTTCTCCTGGCACATGTAGGGAGCAGGCACCAATCCTGGGTGCAAAAATACTTTGCAGTTAGACACCAGACTGAGGTTAAGGAAGAACCACAGAATCATAGAATGGTGAGGTTGGAAGGGACCTCAAAGATCATCTAGTTCCAACCCCTTGCCATAGGCAGGGACACCTCCCACTAGCACAGGTTACTCAAGGCCTCATCCAACCTGGCCTTGAACACCTCCAGGGAGGGAGCAGCCACAACCTCCCTGGGCAACCTGTGCCAGTGTCTCACCACCCTCACTGCAAACAACTTCCTCCTAACATCCACTTTCAATCTCCCCTCTGCCACTTCAAACCCACTGCCCCTTGTCCTGGCATTCCAAGCCCTTGTCAATAGTCCCTCCTCAGCCTTCCTGTAGCCCCCTTCAGATACTGGAAGGCTACTCTAAGGTCTCCTCCAAGACTTCTCTTCTCCAGGCTGCACAGCCCCAACTCTCTCAGCCTGTCCTCATAGCAGAGCTGCTGCAGCCCTCTGAGAATCTTCATGGCCTCCTCTGGACTGGCTCCAACACTTCCATGTCCTTCCTGTGCTGGGGGCTCCAGAACTGCACACAGGACTGCAGGTGGGGTCTGAGGAGAGCAGAGCAAAGGGGCACAATCCCCTCCCTTGCCCTGCTACCCACACTGCTCTTGCTGCAGCCCAGCACACAGTTGCTGTCTGGGCTGCACTCACACTGCTAACTCCTGCCACTGACAGTGACCATGCACAAGTACTTCAGAGCAAAACACACTCTGCAATGCTGATCTAGGGGCATTGCAATGCTGATCTTTTAGGCTTTAAGGTAGTGACAGGACTAGGAGGAATGGAGCAAAGCTGGAGGTGGGGAGATTCAGACTGGAGGTGAGGAGGAAGTTCTTCAGCATGAGAGTGGTGACAGTCTGGAATAAGTTGCCCAGGGAGGTGGTTGAGGCCCCATCCCTGGAGGTGTTTAAGGTCAGGGTGGATGAGGCTCTGGGCAGTCTGATCTAGGGTAGGGTGCCCCTGCCCATGGTAGGGGGGTTGAAACTAGATGATCCTTGTGGTCCCTTCCAACCCTGACTGATTCTATGATTCTATTCTATGAAGATGTGACAGGTCCCTTCTAACTTTGTCTTTTGGCCTGAAAATAAAACAGTGAGTTCAGAGTGCCAGATCCAAAGAGCTCTTCTGACTCAGAGATTTTTAAGGGAGGCACAGAGCCAGACTTACATGATGGCTGTGCCACTTCCAGTGCCTGAGTGCCCTCTGCCACATGGGGCTCTTCACTTGTTCTCAGACACCTCAGCACTACACTCTCTTAGAGGATGCAGCTTCATTCTCCAAACTGTCTGCACTTCCTTCCACTCCATCGATCCTAGGGAGTTGCCCTGCCTTGTGGAAATCAGCAGAGGATGAAGTCAGATGCTGCTGGAATAGGTTTGGACAGGGCAGGGATTGAATGTCCAAATGTTCAGTGAATTCAGCCCAGAGTGAGACAAGCCTGCTGCTGGAGCCAACAGACAGCACATCTTGGCTTCGATTGCTCTTCTCAAAAGCCCTGTTTGTACAAGGGCAGAACAAGCTGCTTTGGCAGAGATCTAACCAATCTGAAACTTCACCACAGACTCACTGCAGCACATTTCCAGAGAATCCCAGAATCCCAGCCTGCTGGGGGTTGGAAGAGACCTCTGGGGATTATCCAGTCCAACCCTCACTGCTGAAGCAGGGGCATCCACAGCAGCTTGCCCAGCATCACAATGTCCAGGTGGGGTTGGAATCTCTCCAGAGAAGGAGCCTCCACAGCCTCTTTGGGCAGCCTGTTCCAGGCCTCCAGCACCCTCACATCAAAGAAGTTTCTCCTCATGTACTGATGGGTTCCAGTTTGTGCCCATTACCCCTTGTCCTGTCACTGGGCACCATTGAGGAGTCTGACCCCAGCCTCTTGCCCCCAACCCTTTAGCTCTTGCTGAGCATTGCTCAGATGCCCTCTGGGGCTGCTCTTCTCCAGCTCAACAGTCCCAGGGCTCTCAGCCTTTCCTTCTCACATAGATGCTCCAGGCCCCTCAACATCCTTGTGACCCTTCACTGGACTCTCTCCAGTAGTTCCCTGTCTCTGTTGAATTGGGAGGCCCAGAATTGGACACAATACTCCAGAAGTGGCTTGACTAGGGCATAGTAGAGGGGGAGAAGAACCTCCCTCAACCTGCTGACCACACTCTTCCTCAAGCACCTCAGGAGACCACTGGCCTTCTTGGCCATGAGAGCACAGTGCTAGCTGCTGCTGAACCTGCTGTTACCAGCTGTAACCTTTCCTCCTGTTCCTGTCTTAGTTCTGCTATTTCTCTTCCTCCCCAACACCTCCCTTTGCTTTGGCTACTCCCAGTACAGCTGCTCAGACCTCAACTGAGGCATGAGGCAGAGCCATGTGTGTGCAGCCTCAAGCTGTACTTAGCAGAGGTCTCTAAACTGCTGCCTGCTTCCACCAATAGACCTCCAAGCTTGTTGAGATTCTTTTTGCTTCTGTTCCACTGCAGCAGCCATACTGTCTCACAAGGGCTGAACTAACTCACCAATGCAGCCTCATTTGAATCATGGCCATTCAAAGTGCTAAGGAATGCAGAAAGGAAATACATTATTTGTTTTTAAGCCATTTGAGAGAGAAAAATTAATCTGGGGCTTTAATCTTAGGAGAATAGGCTGGGAAATTAACCTGCTCCAACCACCAAATGCATCCTTTGTTAGATCCTCTACCCACTGCTCTTGCCACAAAGCTCTTCTGCTGGATCTCTTCAGAGAATTAGAACTGTCAGGGTTGGAAGGGACCTCAAGCCCCCTGCCATGGGCAGAGACAACTCACACTACATCAGGTTGCTCAGAGCCACATCCAGCCTGGCCTTAAACACCTCCAGGGATGAGGCTTCCACCACCTCCCTGGGCAACCTGTGCCAGGCTCTAACCACCCTCATCCTGAAAGGATCTCAAATATCATACAGCTTCAACCGCCCTGCCATGGGCAGGGACACCTCACACCAGAGCAGGTTGCCCAGAGCCACATCCAGCCTGGCCTTAAACACCTCCAGGGATGAGGCTTCCACCACCTCCCTGGGCAACCTGTGCCAGGCTCTTACCACCCTCATCCTGAAGAACTTCTTTCTAACATCCAATCTGGATCTCCCCACTTCTAGTTTTGCTCCATTCCCCCCAGTCCTATCCCTACCTGGCACCCTGAAAAATCCCTCCCCAGCTTTCTTGTAGCCCACTTTAGATACCGGAAGGCCACAAGAAGGTCACCTTGGAGCCTTCTCCTCTCCAGACTGAGCAGCCCCAACTCTCTCAGCCTGTCCTCACAGAAGAGCAGCTCCAGCCCTCTGAGCATCCTTGTGGCCCTTCTCTGGACACCTTTCAGCACCTCCAGATCCTTCTTTTAATAGGGGTCTCAGAACTGGACACAGTACTCTTAACCCTCTCATTCACATCTCCAGATTCTAACGAGGCTTTAACAGGTCACATTTCTTCTGTCACCCCTGCCTCAGTCCCTGCTGGCTTACTGATGACTGATTTCCCTGAGCACTGACTGGAATGCACCTGCCAGGGTCAAGTTCTGCCCTTGTCTCCAGACCTGGCTTGAGATCAATCCCTTAGTGCCCAGTTCTGCAGGTGTAAAATTGGCTGCAGCTCGCTTGGCCCAGGTGGTTAGATTTGCAAATCAGTCCTTGACTTCCATGCCACTTCAAACACATTTGAATAAATACTCTGCCTGCACAGATTTGATCAGCTTGCACTCCTAGTGCTGCAGTGTCCTTCTCTCTGGCATGCCTTGCTCTCAAGTAGAATTAGCCCAGCCAGTCTGGAACAGAGTGGTAAAGGTCTGTGTACAGCCCAGTGCTTTAGTTGGATGGCAGGTCCCTCCACACATCTTCTCCTGGCCTTTTCCCCTCTTTTTAGTTCTAGCTGTGGTATGAGACCTTCCCTATGCTCAGATCATGGTTCAGCCTCTTGTCTCCTTTGCTCTGCCCTACTCTATTTCTGGGGCTCTGTCTTGTAATCCCCACACCTCAAACCTGTTCCTAAACCATCTAGCAAATGCTTTCTTCCACCTCCTCCCTGAACTTCAAATCCACCCAGCCTGTGCCATCCACCAGCCTGTGCATGCTACTCAGCACTGACCCACTTGAACAAGGGCTATCCTTGCACCTAGGCCAAATTAGCAGCTGGCAGGAGCAGAATAGGCATGGCAACTAATTCTTCCTAGGTCTGGCAACTAACTCTTCTTAATCTTCAGACCAGGCATGGCAACTAATTCTTCCTAGGTCTGGCAACTAACTCTTCTTAATCTTCAGACCAAACATATCCATAAGACCTTGACCACAACACCAGCCTGTGCCATCCACCAGCCTGTGCATGCTACTCAGCACTGACCCACTTGAACAAGGGCTATCCTTTCACCTAGGCCAAATCAGCAGCTGGCAGGAGCAGAATAGGCATGGCAACTAATTCTTCCTAGGTCTGGCAACTAACTCTTCTTAATCTTCAGACCAAACATATCCATAAGACCTTGACCACAACANGTGACCTGAGGTAGATTCTCTGGTCCTGCTCTGGCAGGGGCCTCAATGATCTCCAGAGGTCCCTTCCAACCCCTAACATCCTGTGAAGTTGTGATCCTGCTGTCTTGTGGTGAAGTCCCTTTCTTAGCTTGGAGCCACCCAAGTCCTTGCTCTTAGTTGAATACAGCCACCCTTCAGTTAGCTCTCCTGTCTTGTGGAGCTGCAGGCCAGCTGGTTCAACCAGAAGTTGAAGGCAAAGGTTTAGCCTGTCTGTGTTGTGGGGATCCAGGTATCATTGCACCAGCAGCCCCTTTGCTTCCCACAACAAAATGCCACTGTGCAGGCAGCAAGATCCTGAGGGCATGGAAAGAGGGAAGCAACTGAGGCAGCTCCATGATTATCCCTCATCAGCTATATCGTGGTGCCTGACCCTGTTTGCCCCTTGCCATCTTATACATTCATAGCATCTCCTCAACCCCCTCCCCACCAGTTACTGCAGTGGTAACCTGATCAGTGGTGACATTTCTGTCTGTGCCCTACATTATGCAACTCCACCACTGTGCAATTAATTCGATAGCTACCTGGGGAACCTGTTTGGAGCTCCTGAGCTTTGATCTGTGCTTCGGGGTTTGTTAGGCAGCTTCACTCAGAGGCAAGTGAAATAAAGTGAATAATGCAGATACTTTTGAAGTATCTGCTAAACAAAAGCTGCACATTCTGGAAGGGCCACTTGGGATTTGAAAGAAGAGCTGGGAAAGGAAAAAGTGACACAATTCTAGATACCTGTGACACTGATAATGTCAGTCTGAAAAGACAGTCAGAGACAACAACAACCACCCACTCACCCTCCTATTATTCACCTGATCTTCCATCTATTTCCTCCCCAGCAAACAGATGGGATGTGAATTGCCAATCGACTGCTGTGGTGACAAAGACATTGCACCTCAGGCCTCTCACCTGGGTCACTGACAACCCTATAATGACCCCTGGCCTCCTCCAGCCAGCCTGGAAACCACCCCTGGGGCACAGAAGGGTTGCAAAGCTCAGTCCTTACCTTCTCCTGGTACTGGCGCCGGGAGGAGTCGAGCGACTGGATGAGGGCGGTGGCATGGCCGATGAACATGGCGTAGCAGGTGGCACCAACAATCATGCTGAGCATGGTGAGCCACACGTCTGACATGCCAACGGGCGCCTGCTGCCCGTAGCCAATGCACAGCATGTGACTCATGGCCTTGAACAGTGCATAGGAATACTGCTTCCCCCAGGAGTCATTCTAAAGAGACAGATAAGACAGACAAGAGCTTTAGCAGTGGGACAAGACACTTCAGAGGAGCACACCCCCAAAAAAAAAAAAAGCCAAACCCAAACCATCACATCCCAATGCTCACTGCAAAAGCATCTCTGCAAAGCTGACTAAGCAATCTGAGTCTTTGTTAAGGACAGGATGCAAGTGCACNTGGAGTGGGGCACTTTAAAAACAATCCACGTATATGAGAAGGATCTGAGGAGAATGATCACACCGCTGGGAAATGAGACCTCAACAGAAAAATGGTCCCAGAGAGCCTGAGCCAGGCTGCCAGCAGCAAGATGGGGAAAAAGCACTCCCCAGCCATGGTGGAAATGGTCAGGATCCCTGCTCATTCATCACCTGAAGAGGTGGGAATGGCAGAAAATTAAGATGATAATGTTCAGCCAGCAAGTTCCTCTTGGTGTAAAAGTGCTGGTTTGGGGTTTGGTTTGAGATTCTTGAGTTTGTTTTTTTGTTCGTGGTTTTAATTTTGTTTGTTTGGATTTTTGGTTTGTTTGCTTGGATTTTTGTTTCATTTTGTTTGTATTTTTGTTTCGGTTTGTTTAGATTTTTGTTTTGGTTTGTATGCTTGTTTCATTTTATTTGTTTGGATTTTTGTTTTGGTTTGTTTGGATTTTTGTTTCATTTTGTCTGTTTGGATTTTTGTTTCTTTGGATTTTGTTTTGGTTTGTTTGGATTTTTGTTTCCTTTTGTTTGGATTTTTGTTTTGTTTTCTTTGGATTTTTGTTTTGTTTGTTTGGATTTTTGTTTTGTTTGGATTTTTGTTTTGGTTTGTTTGGATTTTGATTTTGTTGGTTTTTGTTTGGGGCTATTTTGTCTCGTTTTTGGGGAGCTCAGAAAACTACAAATGGTCTCATTTGAGAGATGCAATAAACCACCACGATGAGCCAGCAGAAGCCAACATCTCTTTTTGGACACCCTGTGCTCTCCTGCTGCAACCAGCACAAGAAGCACCTCGGCAATTACATCATGGGATAGGAAGAAAAAGCAGCCCAAGTTTCGTGATTCTTCTGATTGAGTTCAAGGAAGACCTCAAGGTACATTTAGTGTCCTGTGGGTATTCTATGCCAGCAAGTCCTTGCCACAAAAGCTTGTAAAATAAATGCACTGTCATCACACATTGCTGTGACAAGGTATGTGAAAAAATACCTCTGGTACAGTCACATTCATTGCAGCACACAATCTCTACGCTCATCACTCTGCTTCCTGTTCCTAGGAAGGTGTTAACCTGGTGGATGTAGCTGTGCGGGTACACAAACTCCAGCAACTCAGGTCATTGCACAGAAGGCTTCGTTTGTGGCTTGTCAAACAGGCAAGTGGTAACTTCGGTGAGCTCGTTTGGAGGGGTGCAGCAGGCTCAAGCACCAGTAACCAGCAATGCTTGGAGCCCTGGAACTTACTGGGCACCTCCTCGGAGGTATCTAAGCACAGCGGGGAGGGATGGCTGCTGACCTCTCTACAAACAGCTCTGCTGGCGATGGAAATTTTTCAGTAAGCTTGTAAGCAGGGAAGAGAAGCAAAGCTGCCGCTGCCGACTGGGAGCTGTGGCGAGGAGCTGGGACCTCTGGGGAGTGTTAATGCTTGCTTAGGAGATAAGCACACGGACAAAGACAGGCGATAGCTTCCCCTGCCTATATCGGGTTACATTATGCGAGACAGCCCCGATTCACACCGCAACAAGAAGGGCAAAGCAACATAAGTGACAGCGAAGCGGACACCGAAGAAGCTGCACATTCACGGCCCCGGTAAAAGGCTGCTCCTTGCTGGCGCCAGCCCGTCTGGGCTCACCTCCCTAACAAAACGCAGAGCTGGGCACCTCTTGCACTGGAAAAAGCTGCCCTCGAGTTGACAGAGACAAGAGACAATGTGGCCGCTGCTGTGCCTATTCCCGGCTAGGCAGTTGGCTTGCCAGTGTGCCAAGAACTGCAGCCCAAAGGGAAGCCAGCGTTAGATGAAGGCAAAGAGCATTCGCACTTCAGTGCCTGTACAGGGCAGCGGGAAGGGTCCAACCCCGGGGGCTGCCGGAGATGTAAGCACCAAAGGAGTGAATCTGCTTTGCTGCTTTGCCTCACCCACACTTGTGCTGGAGTTCCTGGAGTCTTGGCCAAAGAAGTGGTGGTGGGGGTCCATTATTGTACCATCCAGGACCCATCTGTGATCTGCGAAGGCATCAAAACACCTCACACAGGCATTCCTGCACCCTTGCTGGTAACGATTTCAAGAGCTACAGTCCCTTTCCCTCAGCCCTGTGGTCCCCTGCACTTACAGAATGGGCAATGCTGTAAAATCCACGACTTTAGCCCACCTCTCATTCATGCCTCAGCAGGGAAATCCTCATCCTGAGACAACAGGCAGGAGCAGTCACGCTTATCCGACCTCTGCCTGAGGTGGTGCCTCCCTTGTAAAGGCAGGCAGCACATTCACAGCTTGACTACTGAGCAGGGGCAGTAGTGCAGGTGACCTGTCCCATCCCTTCCTGACAAGCTGAAATTCCAAAGGGACTTTGGGTAGCCAGAATAAGAATAGCCGAGCTGGAATTTGATACATCAGGAAATTGGCTGCCAGGGTCATTAACGGCCACGAATGATCACAGCCTAAGGGGGACCATCTGGGTACCAGGCAGGTTCCAGTTTAAGAAGCCATTCTTCCAGCAAGCTGCTGCTCAGGAGTGCTGTTTATGAGGAAGCTTGCCAGCGTTTTGTAGGAATTAGTCATCCAAAACTACAGCAGCAACCAACGGCAGTGAGCCCCCATAGCCTGCAGAACCACTCCTGGCTCCCTGGAAGCTCTACGCTTGGAAGTCACAACCCCAATTCCCAGTAGCAGCAGCAGCACCAGCAGCAGCAGCAGCAGGGCTCCCAGTGAGGACAGCTGCTTCGTGCCAGCCAGAGCAGAGTGCTGAGTAACGGCAGGCTGAGGGCTGGAGCAAAACATGAAGCATTTAGAAAAAAAATATAATCCCCAGCAATGTGGTCTGCTGGGAGAAGACATCAAGGACTGCAGAAAGAGAGGCACTTTCATGAAGGGGAAACCTTTCAGAGCAATTACCTTTAGGACTCAAGCTCTGAGCTCTTTGAGCATCTGTAATAAGCCACAAGGCACAGTCTGTGTGATCTCTCTTTGCTAATATGTACCAGGAGAGCTTTAGTTTTTAGACCTGCTCCACACACTCTGTTTTTCAGAGAACAAGTGGGCAGGTCAAGAACTTGAAGCCAGACTAGCAGCAGTGGTTCCAAACGCAGTGTGGACACCATCACGGTACCTCACACTGCCACAGCTTGCTCCTGTAAGAGTCATGCCCCTACATGCCACCTACCACTACAGCAGTCCCTAGGGTGGAAGGGTTGTACTACTTCAAATATACTGGAGTGGCTAAAATGGCCCATTAGGGGAGGTAAATGAGGCCTTAAACTGCAGAAAGAATATGACTCCTCGTTAACCAAACCTCAAAGCGAGCTAAAATGGAGCTACAAATCTGTGCTTGAATATAGTTAAGAAGGATGCTGTCTCAGACACATGCCAGGCACTAGCAGCATCTGGAGAAGAGAGTTAAAATGGCTTTGGTGTGCTTTCTCAGATTGGTTTGTTTTCAACATCCACACTGGCAGCACTCTGAGGGTTTCTCTGGGATTAGTGCCTGGACTGCAATGCCTCTGCACAGATCTACCCCTGCAGACTTGGAGCCACGGAACTCTTCAAAGGCAGTTGCTGTGTTCTGCAGTAGCTCAGAGAAGCACCCAAAGAAAGAGTCTGGTGTCTCACAGGATGTCTGGGTTTGAAGGGCACCTTAGTGGACCTGGTGGAACCCTCACTGAAGAAGACTAGAGAGAGAGAAGCAGACACAGACAAGTACTGGCAAATTCCTGGAGTAGGGGTATAGTTCATCAGCACACTGTTGTATCTGACTTCCACCACTCAGATTTCACAGTATCAAGGAGCTGTTTGTAGTGAAAGGGCATACTGCAGTCCTGTTGAACTCCCACAGTGGTCTCAGCAGGGATCTTAGCTGGCTGTGGAGTTGTTACTCAGGGTTTGCTACTGCTTATCACTCACATGAAGCTGTGAAATAAAGCCTCTGAATATAACCTGGACCACACTGTAACTGCTGGGCCAGGTAAACAAACCTGATCCGGTTTAAAGGAAGAGAATAGTGGGATGAGAAATGGAGATGAGGAGTCAGACTTCACATTGGACACAGCCTGCCTGTTCTGGGCCTATTTCCAAGGAGAGCTTTGCGTGGCCTTCACCTAGCAGAAGAGATTTTTCAGGACTCTTGAGTGCACTGCTCTTGTCCCAGTCAGCCTTGCCCAAGACCCCCACCCATGCTCCCACTGCTCCTGGAGCCCCACTTCAGAACAAACCCTTCCTGAGCTTGGTGCACCTGTGCCCAGCCCTGGGCTTTAATTTTATTTCCAGCCCTGCTCCTGTCCTCATCTCTCGCTGTTCCTAAGGGGACTCCCCAGGTGGACTCTGGCCACGACTGTCACCTGGCCTCCACTGGAATGGTCAATGTACCCTGTAACACCACTTCTGCTCTGCTCTGCCCACCCTGTTTTGGACTGGTAGGACTGTGCTTTAGTTGGTGGGGCCACTGCCTGTGCAGGGCTGTCACTGTGAAGCAGCCCTGCTCTTGCTGCTCCTGGGCAGATTGTATACAGCACAATCAACGCAGCTCCACACCCCGAGGAGGGATCTGCTGGAGCAGGGAGGGTTCACGGAGAGGATCTGTGCAGGGTGGACGCATGCTGTGTCCATTTGCCTTCCTCCTTTGCCCAGCCACATGACAAGTAGGCACTGGGGGGGTGGGGAGGGGGTTTAAGCTCAGAGGGAAAGCTGTGGCTGCTCTCCTTTTTTGGGCAGGAGGGGAGACGCAGGGTTTCCTGCTCAAGGTCACTGCATTTGCCATGGGGATATTTTCCTTCCCTGCAGGGTTTGTCAGTTCAGCACAGCACCCAAGGGAGCAAGCCACGTGTTTGCAGCAGCTCCAGGTCTCAGCAGAGCTTGGATTCCTCTGACGAGGAGCTGCCAGGGAAGGGTCTGGGGGAGCTGCTGCTTGCCCGCGCAGATGCTGCTCCACGGCTGACTCACCAGCGCTTCAGTTTTTAATAAAGTGCCCTGTAGGGAAGCTAATGCTGAAGCCCCTGAGATTGGGGCTGAGCAATTAGTACTGCAAACATCCTTCCCTGCCATCACACAGCCGCTCCAGAAAGAACTCAGCAGAGATTTCAGTGTACCGTGCAAAGCCTCCCTCCTTCTACGGCCGCTAAAGATGAAACACGGCCCGTGTCAAAAGCACCAAGACACAGAGATTTGTTGAGCCCTTGATATGGTTTTTGCAATGCCAGACCCTTCACAGGTCCCCTGGAAGAGGATCAAACCTTTAGGAAGCAGATGAGAGGTGAGGAATCTTCTTTGCCTGTTGCCTTGGATTCAGAGCTGGTTTTATGGACTGCCAAGTGACTCGGGAGCGGCGGAAGAGCAACAGAGCAGCACCTGCATACTCAAGGAGAAAGCCCCCAAAGCATGTGGCACCTCAATTCCAGCTTCCCTTGGCTGCAGCAGCTTCAGAAGAGTCTTTTTTTCTTTCCATCCTAGTTTTTTTGGCTCCTGGCTATAATCAGGGCAGTTGTGCACCAAGTATATTTGTCTCCTCAAAGCCGTGACCAGGCCAGTACAGAATGTCCCCGAATCCAACCTACCTACTCTCTGTCACAGACAGATGCCAGCCTGGCCTCCCACCTCCCAGCTCTGTCCATCCTCAGAGCTTCCCAAACAGAGCCATTATAGAAACTACCATCAAGATCTTGGTACCAAAGGCCAAGAACAACCCAGACCACTGGTTCTTTGTTGTCTCCTGCCTCAGTGGCCTCTCCTGTTACTTCACTTCACTATTTATTGCACTAATCATGCCATCCACATCCACTGCTGGTCCCAGGACAGCATCTGGAAATCTTCTCAGGGCATCAGAGCACAGAACCTTATCATGAGAAGAAACTATCTGATTCCAGAAGAACTCATTATCCTCTGTGTTGAATGATCTAAACCCCAGCAAGCTGCCTGGGGCTTGGTGCATTCCTGTACAGCTGCTGCAGTGGAAGTCACCCAAACTATAGGTAGGGCATATATAATCATCTCTCCACTTCTTCAACCCAATTTCCTGAGGTTCCATTTCTGAGACAGTCACTGAGATAATTTTTTTCCCCCACTTTTATTAAGTGGAAGATGTGAGGGTGATTTAGCTGTAGAGGAGAAGCAGAAAAGATCACACCAGGCAAGTTTAATTCCCAGCTTCACAGGTACTCAGGGCTGCGAAGACAAGTCCTGTGGGATGAGTCCTTGCCTGGTAAAGCTCTGCTCTGGACAGAATCTCTTTCCTTTGCCCTTCCTGGAGACTCTACTGCCTGTGAGATGCATCCTTCCCCCCTCTCTTCAGGTTTGCTGCTATGAATGGTGGCTAGGGTACATCTTTTTTCCTTCTGTCCTGTCTCCTGTCACCTTTCAAGACCTTGTCCCTTCCCTGCACAGTGACCTTGATGCTCATTTCTAGGCTCTGACCATAGTCTGGCCCAGGAAATTCTTTTTCTAGATGATAGAGGATAGCTTCTTTCCCTCATCCCCAGGCTCTGATCCCAGTGGGTTTGCAGCCCTGTGTTGCAGTGGGTTACACAAAGTAGCTTTCTGGCTTTCAAGTCTTTGAATGAAAAATGTCTCAGAGCCAATTTGCATTAGTTTCCAATCATAGAATGTAGAGTGTCAGGGGCTGGAAGGGACCTTGAAAGATCATCTAGTCCAACCCACCTTGGGCCATGCATTTGTGCAACCTACTTTCTACCCAGGCCTCTCAGACTGTTCTAGATACCCACCAGCACAGCGTTCTCTTGAATCACCTAGAGAGGGAGAACTCCCTGAGCCTCCCATCTAATCTGTCTGGGATCACACAGAACAGAGCTGAAAACTGAAGCCAGGTGTGCCCCAGGCACTGGATTGCTACTCCTCTCCTCATGTGTGTCTGCCACTGCTGGTTACTGCATTTTGTGAGGGTTTCTGGGCACCAGTTACCAGCAGATCTGCTTCCCTTGACCCCCTGGCTCACTTTGCAGCTTGTGTTGCAGCTCATCTGCTGGCCTTTGAGCCACTCAGCTTTGCAAGTCTGCAGTCCAAGCTTTTACTTTTCCCCCAGGGCTGGATGGGAAAAGCCAATAGATGTACAGGAAGGCTGGGGAGGGACTATTTACAAGGTCTTGCAATGACAGGATAAGGGGAAATGGGTTTAAACTGGAAGAGGGAAGATTTAAACTGGATGTTAGGAAGAAGTTCTTTCCAGTGAGGGTGGTAAGACACTGGAACAGGTTGCCCAGGGAGGTTGTGGATCCTCCCTCCCTGGAGGTGTTCAAGGCCAGGTTGGATGAGGCCTTGAGTGGCCTGTACTAGTGGGAGGTGTCCCTGCCTATGGCAGGGGTTTGGAACTAGATGATCTTTGAGGTCCCTTCCAACCTTACCATTCTATGATTCTGTGTTGTTGCTATCAGACAGCAGCTCCCACCCGAATGTTAGGGTAAAGGAAACAGTTCAAATCTGCTGCTCTGAAGCTGTCCTGTAAGGGCAGCATAGCCAAGACACTTCATGGGATGGGGAGGATTTCTGCCTGCTCCTCTGAGCTCTCCAGAATGAGGAGTTGGATGTCCTTCTGAACCTGAACAGCACAAGCACAACGAGCCCCAGATCTTTCATTGCTGCTGCTGCTGCTGCCATCTCAATAACAAAAAGGCAGCACAGGGGAAGAAAAGGCAGCGACAGCATGGGTTGTTCTTCTGCTGTAGCTACAGAAAGGGTTCTTGCTCTCCAGAACTGTCAGTCTGCCCCCTTCCAACAGCAGCAAGTGAAGGATTATTGCAGAGGGAAGAAAGGAAGGAATAAGCAGCAAACAGATGATGGCTGCTCAGTGCTCTCCAGCACGGGCAGCACGTGCCCACGGCTCGGCGTGTGGGAGGCATGGGAAGCTGGCAGCTCTTGTCTCCATCTTACATTTGCTCTGCCTGATGAGGATTCTCTTTTTCTTTTCTTTTCTTTTCTTTTTTTTTTTTCTCTTTTACTGAAGAAGAAATTGGCTGGGGGAATCTGGAGGTTAAGAGCTGCAACGAGAGGCAATTTTTTAAGCTTTGTCAGTTTGTGCTGCTTAATCAACTGGACATTGTCCCTTTGAATAAAAGATTCTGAGCTCTCAGCGAGAGGGCAGAAAGGTACCCTGAGCTCCCCACGCGCTCAGCAGATGGTAGAAACCTTGCTCCCAGCAAACAGCAGAGTGGGGGGCACAGCATGGGGAAGGCTGGCTGGAGATCCCAACTGTGGGAGGCTGAACTGTGACTTGGCAGAGCCTCCCTCAGCCTACCCTCATGAGATACCTTGCAGCTCCCCCGTGAGAAGGGGAGGGGTGCTCACACTCGCCCTTCAAGTGGATATGGAGCAGAAGGCTTCATAATTTCTTTAGGGCTGCTAATGGGAATAAGGAGCAGACCCAGCTGTGGCTCTTGGGCCTCCTGCTCAGTGTGGCAGATCCCCACAAACTGGTTTCGTTCTTGCTCTTTGCTGTTTCCTGTCAGGAGGGGGAGCCTGGCTCCTGCCTTCTGCTGCAGGCAGCAGGCTCTGCTGGGGCTGCTTCCTGCTCTGCAGCCTCCTGAATCTCCTTACAGGGACTGGATTCAAGGAGCCTCCACGGCCACGGTGCTGTGGCTTTAGAAGTGCCTGCTGGACAGGGGAGGAAGGAGGCGAGGGGAAATAGGAAGCTGGGGGGATGCATGGTTAATGCTGGGAGGTGGATGGAGGACTGGTGATGGTCAGGGAGCAGGCAGGGCAAGGCTCTTACCACCATGCGGTTGAGGGACACCCAACAATCGTCAGGGAAGTCCTGCAGCATAGGCACAAGGAACTGGAGGCAGCCATCCCAGTGACACAGCAGCAGCATCATCCCAATCAGGTTGACAATCCGCACCACGGCGCTGGCCAGATCGTAGGTCATGTGGAAGATCTGCAGGGGCCAGGAGGGAGCAGATTAGATGGCAGCTCCCCAAACAACCACCCCCACATAATTAGATGCAGTCTCAGGGTCAAGAACCTTGCTAAAGGAACAGAAAAGGCTGCATCAGCTCAGCTCAGTCACAGTATTCAAGAAGAACAGACTGAAACCCAAAATACAGAATCACCACTGTGCACCCTCTGGTTTTGCTTTCTAATTGACATTAAACATGAAAGGCTCCATAACTCATGTGGGTTGCAAACATCAGGCACTCCTCACAAACAAACTCCATCATTGCATCTTTCTAAGTGCAAAGCCCTTTGATTTCTACTTTTGCTGAATATATGCTGCACACTGACCCGTGCTGGAAGATGTCACAGAATCACAGAATTGTTTGGGTTGGAACAGCCCTCTAAGATCATCACCTCCAGCCCTCAGCCCAACACCACCATGGCCATGAAACCATGTCCACAAAGTGCCACAGCCACAGGTTTCTTCAACACCTCCAGGGATGGGGACTCCACCACCTCCCCGGGCAGGCTCTGCCAATCCCTGACCACTCCTGCAGCAAAGAAAATTTTCCTAATCTCCAACCCACACCTACCCTGGTGCAACCTGAGGGCATTTCTGCTCATTCTATCACTTGATACTAGGGAGAAGAGACCAGCCCCACCTCAGTCCAACCTCCTTTCACAGAGTGCTAGACAGCCAGAAGGTCTCCTCTCAGCCTCCTCCAGACTAAACCCCCCCAGTTCTCTCAGTTGCTCCTCCCCAGCTCTGTTCTCCAGACCCTTCCCCAGCTTCGTTGCCCTTCTCTGGATATGCCCCAGCCCCTCAACACCCTTCTTGGAGTGAGGGGCACAAAACTGAATCCAGTACTCAAGGTGTGGCCTCACCAGTGCTGAGTACAGGGTAACAATCCCTGCCCTGCTCCTGTTGGGCCACTCCATTGCTGATTCAGGGCAGAAGGCTGTTGGCCTTCTGGGCCACCTGGGCACGCAGTGGCTTACATGCAGACAACTGTCTTTGTGCTGGGATGGCAGATGTGGTCCCTGCAAGTATCAAATGCAAGAAAGAATGGCCTTAACTCAGCAGAGACTTCTGGAACAGGTCTGATCTGCTCATTGCCTTTTATTTCTTGTGTTCTGCTGCTGTGTCACTGCCAGGTTTATGTGAAGGTGGGCAAGGAAGAGAGAAACGTGGCACAGCCACACAGCAAGGAAGCCCAGAAGCAGGCAACAGCAACCACAATTCTGCAGCAGCTCTCTACTGCAGAGGAACTCTGTGGCCACGTTGTCCACAGTCATAAGCAGGACAGACTGAGAGATCCAAGTGCTCTATTTTCAAAGCTGCAGCCAAGAATTTCTTGATGGGCAGAATTTTGTCCCGTGGGTGTGTTGTGCAGACACTGGGAGTTCTTGGCTCTTCTAAGTCCAGCTTTGTGATGACAGACACATCTGTTGCTGACTGCTCAAGTACCTCACAACATAGAGAATTATTTAGGTTGGAAAAGGTCTTTAAGATTGTGATAGCTAAGGCTTCTTGGGGTATTCCAATATGAGAAATTGGAGCCCAACCATTATCTAACACTACCAAGCCTGATGCTAAACCACATCCCTCAGCACTACATCTCTGCAGTTCTGAAATACCTCCAGGGATTCAACCACCCTCCTGTGGAAATGCCACGGAGAGGAGAGATGGGTTCTAGACAGCATGGCTGGCCTCATGTGGCTCAGCATAGAGCCCACCTTCTGGTTCCTTCTGTGAACATAGTTCATGAAGAGAGACCTTCAAACTGTCACTGGGCAGTGGTTTGGATCCAGTAAGGTCTTTATGATGTGCTGGCTTCCAGCTACAGAAACCTGCTGTATCACTCTGAAAAGAGAGACCCCAAACACATTTGTCATCCTCTCCCACATGCTGCTATGTCACCACAGCAGTTCATGACAGAGCTGGGATGGATGGAGGCCTGGCAGCCTTGTCCCAGCCCTGCCAACATCTTCTGCCCTAGAGCCTCATCTGGAGAAACCTTAATCAGTGCTCCCCACGCATGGCCTGGTTGCTTCTGGTAGAAAAGCAGTGGAATATTTGGGCAGCTGTGTAAGAATCCCTTCTGTCAGCTGCTGTGGTACTGAGGGACATGGTTTAGTGCTGGAGTTGGTAGAGTTGGGTTAATGGTTGGACAGAAAAGATCTTAAAAGCTCCTTTCCAGCCTAAATGACTCTATGGTTCTGTGATTCTATGAAGGGAGCAAAATGCAGAGGAATGTGAGGAGCAAAGAAGACTACTGTGAACCAGCTGAAGCTGCACGGCCCAGCTCTATTCCTGCTCTTCCACCCTGGTCTGTAGGACAGTACCCACCCCCCTTTTGGGGTATGTTTCTATCAGTCCTGTCCTAAACCAGCTACATCGACTCAAAGGTTTCACCAGAGCTTGTTTCCCTCTGCCTGCAGCCCCTCCTGCTCTCTCAGACCTGCTCCACTCAACTATCCATGGCAGCATCTACCTGCCATCTTGGGCTGCAGCAGGGATGAGCCACCTGAGTGAATCAGTTCAAGCAGCTCAACAGGCAGCAAAGTTTTGTTACCAAAGACAAAGGAATGGTTGTTAGTCAGCTGAGCTGCCTAAATTGGCTCATCACCCTGCTGTCAGAGCTAGCTGCTCAATTTCAATGCCTGTTTCCACACTTCTCCACCTAATCAGGATGCCAGGAGGTCACACACGCCTTGCGAGATGCCACCATGCTCAATCCAGACTGGGAGGGGACCAGGAGGATTGAATGGTTTAGAGAATTGCTTCTAAATTCCAGGATTTCTGCTGCATCCAAGATGCAGCTGGAGTCCACAGTGTCACCTTGTGTGAGAAAGGTGATTCTAGTGATATTTCTGGGCTGAAAAGAAGAAAACATCCAAAATCCATCATGAAAGGCTGCTGTAGGAAATCCAGCTCTCACTGCTGGCTCAATAGGTCAGTATGAAAGCTGAGCACATAATTCATAACAAGTAATTCCTACTGGTTTCATCCTTTTTTTCCCTTCCACTGCAGAAAGGATCATTCTCATTTAGATAACCCAAAGCAAATCCAGCCTGAGTGACAGCCACGGGCTGGGCCTTTAATGAAGCCAGAGCAGCAGTTTGCAGAAGGATCTCTGAATGGATCTTTTGTATCTCCAGGGTTTTACTGTGCTAATGACTTTTCCTCTCCCACTCCTGTGTGTGTGTTTCAAAGAGCTGCAGCCCTCCTGTAAGCCAGGGAACTCCAGCCAGGGACAGGGAGAAACCCTCTCAGATTTAGGAAGTGATTTTCTTCCTTTAATATATTCCATGCAGAGAGTGAATAGGCTGAGGGAAAGGATGGTTTAGGTGAAAGGTGAGTGGCTGTGGAGCTTTGTATGTGACAGTTGGAATCTATTCTAATCAGGCTAGGGCAGGAAGCCTTCATTCTTTGGTGCACCTCCGAGGAACAGGGATGAATGAGTGTGTTTGCTTCTGCCTCCCCTCATGCACTAACAGCTCACACATCTGCTGGCAGCTGGGAAATGGCAGCTCTGTGCCTTAACTGCTGGGTCCTCCTCCTCTGCCATGTAACCCACCTGTGGGCTTAGGAGCCAGTGCTGAAGCACAAAAAGGAGGAGAGTCTTGCCCCTGTGTAACACTGCCTGGGTAGGGCATGGATGTTCCCACAGGTAGAGGTGGTATCCGCTTTATGGAAGGGTGGCTTCAGCTCACCTACTTCAGACCTTGAGATCTAGACTGCATTGTTAGAGGATGGAAACACCCCCCCAGAGGGTGACACCTCTGGTTTATGGCTCTTATTGACCTGAGAAGAAGAACAGCAGCTTAGGGATTCCTGTTTCTTGCTGCTGCCCATAAAGTAAGCCTAGGTGATTAACTCTTGACTGTGTCTGACAATTCCAGTCTCAGGAATCACTCTCAGGAGCCAGCAGCTCATGCCCACTCCTTGAAGTACATTTGCACTCACGTGGCAAGAGAAAAATAAGAAATACTGATTGTGCAGCACACAGGAATCACTGGGAAGGGGGTGTGAAGGAGCACATTTCAGTGAGAAGCAGCTCAGGTGCCTGTGTTGCAGGGATTGCTAACTCCAGCAGCACAATGGAGAGTGTCTAAGCCACTGCTGCAGAGCCCTGAAGCAGTCTGCAGTTTGCCAGGGAGAGGTGAGGAAGAAACATTCTAGAAGAGCTGGTCCACAAGCAGAGGACTGTGAGCAGCAATGGGAACTTCTCTGGTTTTCATCATTAACACTCAGAGCTTTCCTGTCCTCTTGCACACAACCCAGGCTGGGTCCCAGAGCAGCACAGCCCCTTCTGCAGCTGCTCATGCTTCCCAGATTTCTGTTGCCTATGACTGGGGAAAAGGGAATGAGGAACAGGAAAAGGACAAGGCAAGGATTCATGCTTCAAAGTATCACTTTCCAAGGGTATCCTCCGACAGAGCTAATACCCCTGTTTCTAGATGGTCCCAAACCAAGCTGTGGCTTCAGAATGCCTGCTATGAAGTCAGCTCTGCCTTTCTGGCCAGAGGACATCCTGCAGCACTTTCTGAAAGGACAGCCTGGGAGAGGACCAAAACTTCCCTCACCAAACTCATCTCTAGTTATGTAAGAGCTCCATCCTGGAAATCCCACTTTAACAGAACAAGCTCTTGGGATCCTATCTGTATGGATCTGAAATCCTGTCAGCCCCAATGTAGCCTGTGCAGTCCTCCTCAGTGCTGCAGCAGGATTCCTCTGCCCTGCTCGCTTGAGCTGGAAGCACTCAAGGACACCTTGGAGAAGCGGGCGCCTGGCTCTGGCAGTGGGACAAGGGCTTTGACTGGAGTCAGAGTTGGTGCTTCACACCATCGAGGGTGGTGTTTGCTGCTGGCACACAGCATGCTGTGGCCCTCCAAACCAACAGTCACCAGCACTGATCAGATCCTGGACAGCAATCTTGCAGTAATGCAGCTGTCTAGGGCCACAGAGGCTGGGCTGCAGCAAGAGACGGAGAGCACACCGAGAGAGGACACCGTGGGGTGAGAGCCCACCAAGAACACATCACAGAATGAGAGCACACTGAGAGGACAGTGTGGGGTGAGAGCCCACCAAGAACACATCACAGAATGAGAGCACACTGAGAGGACAGTGTGGGGTGAGAGCCCACCAAGAACACATCACAGAATGAGAGCACACTGAGAGGACAGTGTGGGGTGAGAGCCCACCAAGAACACATCACAGAATGAGAGCACACTGAGAGGACAGTGTGGGGTGAGAGCCCACCAAGAACACATCACAGAATGAGAGCACACTGAGAGGACAGTGTGGGGTGAGAGCCCACCAAGAACACATCACAGAATGAGAGCACACTGAGAGGACAGTGTGGGGTGAGAGCCCACCAAGAACACATCACAGAATGAGAGCACACTGAGAGGACAGTGTGGGGTGAGAGCCCACCAAGAACACATCACAGAATGAGAGCACACTGAGAGGACAGTGTGGGGTGAGAGCCCACCAAGAACACATCACAGAATGAGAGCACACTGAGAGGACAGTGTGGGGTGAGAGCCCACCAAGAACACATCACAGAATGAGAGCACACTGAGAGGACAGTGTGGGGTGAGAGCCCACCAAGAACACATCACAGAATGAGAGCACACTGAGAGGACAGTGTGGGGTGAGAGCCCACCAAGAACACATCACAGAATGAGAGCACACTGAGAGGACAGTGTGGGGTGAGAGCCCACCAAGAACACATCACAGAATGAGAGCACACTGAGAGGACAGTGTGGGGTGAGAGCCCACCAAGAACACATCACAGAATGAGAGCACACTGAGAGGACAGTGTGGGGTGAAAACCTGCTGAGGGGACACTGTGGGATGAGAGCCCACTGAGAGTACATTACAGGATGAGAGAGGCTCACTGAGAGGACACAGTGAGGTGAAAACCTATTGAGGGGACACTGCAGAATGAGATCCCACCGAGAAAAGACTGCAGGATGAGAGCTCACTGAGAGGACACTGTGGGATAAGAACCCATCAAGAGGACAGCGTGGGATAAGAGACCACCAAGAGGATGCTGCAGGGTGGGAACCCACTGAAAGGACAGTGCAGGGAGTGTCATGCAGGGAGGCAGCTCAGCCCAGGCACACTGCACCAGCCATGCCTAGCCCAGCTCCAGCAAAGCCTCTGGCTCTGTGCTTGGCTCTGCAGCACATCAGGCTCTGCAGGCTGTGCTGTGCCTGCACCTCCCTGCTGGCTCCCCATGTAGCAGAGGTGCTGCAGGTGGAACAAACGGCTCGTCCTGAGGGTCTGGGGACCGTGCGGCAGAGGCACGCTAATGATGCTGCTTGGAGCCAGTACGGCTGAGCCAGAACTAAAAACACCCTGCCAGGGAGAGCTAACAGCATCCACAGCGGCTCAGCTGAAGGCTGGCTCTGCACAGGACTTTCTTCCATCCCCGGGGTTTGTGAACAGACTCTGCACGGCAGGAACACAGTGGAACTGTTTGTTGCCCTTCACTACCTCTACCAGCAGCAGAGCAGTGATTCTGTAGCGCTGCATCCAAAGGAAGAAAGCCTGCTGGTCCTGAGCCAGTGCCTCTGCTGAGGAGAGGATGTATCCACACCATGCTTAATACACAACTGTGATACATCCCCCGTGGATGATCAAGTAGCTGTGACATTGCTCCAGCTTAATAGAAAGCAAAGAATTTGCTCTTAATTTATGGCTTTTAAAAGAAACAAAACAAATAAACAAAGAAAAGCCAATGGTCTTAGAAGTAAACCCAAACCTCAAAAGAGTATCAAAACACCATCACAGAGCATGCTGAGTGCTCTAGGGTCAGAGTTGAGGGTGTTCTGCTGTGAGGAAATAGGTGTTTAACTAGCACTAAGAAGAGTGTTTGTGGACTACAGGGAAGAACGTTGACAGCTCTTTCTCTCTTCCTTTCTCTACCTGGCTTTTGTAGATAACAGAGGTAAGGGCACAGTTCCCTCACAGAGAGAGGCATTAGCTGCCTTTGCAACCCTACCTGCTAATCTCTGGATGTAGTGGGGACATGTGGCTGCTCTGAAGAGCTTTCCTGAGCCTAACACCCTGTTAGCCAGCTTACTGCAGGGTGCTTGTGCTCAGTTCCTGCATCACCAGCTACAGTGTTGGTGCCCATCACCTGNATCCCCGGGGTTTGTGAACAGACTCTGCACGGCAGGAACACAGTGGAACTGTTTGTTGCCCTTCACTACCTCTACCAGCAGCAGAGCAGTGATTCTGTAGCGCTGCATCCAAAGGAAGAAAGCCTGCTGGTCCTGAGCCAGTGCCTCTGCTGAGGAGAGGATGTATCCACACCATGCTTAATACACAACTGTGATACATCCCCCGTGGATGATCAAGTAGCTGTGACATTGCTCCAGCTTAATAGAAAGCAAAGAATTTGCTCTTAATTTATGGCTTTTAAAAGAAACAAAACAAATAAACAAAGAAAAGCCAATGGTCTTAGAAGTAAACCCAAACCTCAAAAGAGTATCAAAACACCATCACAGAGCATGCTGAGTGCTCTAGGGTCAGAGTTGAGGGTGTTCTGCTGTGAGGAAATAGGTGTTTAACTAGCACTAAGAAGAGTGTTTGTGGACTACAGGGAAGAACGTTGACAGCTCTTTCTCTCTTCCTTTCTCTACCTGGCTTTTGTAGATAACAGAGGTAAGGGCACAGTTCCCTCACAGAGAGAGGCATTAGCTGCCTTTGCAACCCTACCTGCTAATCTCTGGATGTAGTGGGGACATGTGGCTGCTCTGAAGAGCTTTCCTGAGCCTAACACCCTGTTAGCCAGCTTACTGCAGGGTGCTTGTGCTCAGTTCCTGCATCACCAGCTACAGTGTTGGTGCCCATCACCTGGCTAACCTCTGGCTGGGCCTCATCCTCAGTAGTTGGGCTCCTGCTCATTGTGGTCACTCTGCAAACTAAAGGCAGCTCACTGCAAAACCAGTGAATTTGTTCAGTTAAAGATCACTGCCATGAATCAGTGCACATTCAGTTCTGGGGTCCTCACTCCAAGGGCACTGAGGTGCTGGAGTGTGTCCAAAGGAAAGCAATGAAGCTGATGAAGGGTCTGGAGAACAGGCCTGGTGAGAAACAGCTGAGGAAACCCAGGTTGTTCAGCCTTCAGAATAGAAGACTGAGGGGAGACCTCATAACCCTCTACAACCACCCCAAAGGAAGCTGGAGTGAGGTGGGGGTTGGTCTCCTCTCACATGCAACAAGTGACAGGACAAGAAGAAATGGCCTCAAGTTGTGCCAGGAGAAGCTCAGATTGGATATTAGGGAAAATTTCTTCCCAGAAAGGGTTGCCGGGCACTGGAAGAGGCTGCCCAAGGAGGTGATGGAGTCACCATCCCTGGAGGGATTTAAAAGATGTGTGGATGTGGTGCTGAGGGACATGGTTTAGTGGCAGTGGCTTGGTGGTGAAGAGGTTGGCCCTGATGATCTCAAAGGTCTCTTCCAACCTCAACAGTTCTATAAATTCTCGTGGAAAGGGACAAAATGTTCTTCATGCTCAGCAAATCTTGACTGACACAACCCAGGGGAGAGGGGAAGGGCTTGGGAGCCTTGCTGTGCAGATCCACCCTGGGAGGCTGACGAGAGGGGAGAGACAAACAACCAGCAGAATCGGCAGGATGGGCTTCCCCCAGGAGGAAAAGCCCTCTCCAGGCACAGGCAGCATCACACCCATTAGAGCACTGAAGCATGGAAGCCATGAGCATACACAAGGCACACACAGAGCCAAAAGCCCAGAGCAGCTCAGACACTGTGAGGACACACAGGAAATCAGAGCTGAGAGAGAGTTCAGCCTGATGAGTAGACCCACACCACTGGGGAGTACAACACCTAAGACCTCAGCGGCTGCTCTGCCTCTCCTGATGCTGCTGTGGAATATGCTGCCCCTTCATCTGCTCCTTCCTCACCTTCCTCAACTTCCTGTTCGTTCTCCTAGGGATGTTATGTTTAAGTTGTGCCAAAATAGCAACTAATTTTACTCTGAGAGGTTTGCTGGTTGGAGCAACTCAGCAGGTCACACATTGAGGTCTTTGGAAGGCTGGGTAAAGAACTGTTCTTGCCACTAAGATATACAAAAATAAGAACTCTGAATTCCTGGGGCTGGACTGCTGCAAAAGGGCTTAGCTTAGGAAGCAAAATGCTGTAAAGGAAGGCAGTTTGGCTTATTTACAACTTCACAGTGGACTGGCAAGCAGCAGTCCCCCGTAGAGGATCAGCTTTGGGTCAGCCAGCTTTGGGCTGTGCTAATCACACAGTGTGTTTGGCAGAAGGGTGCAATGGTATGGGAGGGAGCTTCGGGGTCCAGATTGTATTGGGACAACGTTGGCAGCACCAGCCAGCACAGAGCAGATGGACTAGGGATGGGAAATCATCTGTGGTGCACAGATACATCTGCAAGCAGCGCGCGGATTCAGGGATGCGCTCAACAGTTGGAGGTGGTGTGGGATTTGGGCTTGCCTGCTTTCTGCTGTGCCAGCGAGGAAAACTTTAGCCAGAAGATTAAGTTTGAGAGGGAGGTGAGAGTTTGGGGCTGAATCTCTTTTTATGCTTGCTTTGCACCAAATGACATAATCAATGTCAGTGGAGTTGCTGATGCTGCCTTGAGTCAGTGCGGGAGGAGAGTCAGGTCTGTGATTCATTAGGAGACACTGGAGCGTGCTCGTCTCGGGGCTGCGGGAACAGTGAGTTTGAGGGGAGTGCACTGAGTGCCAGGTGTTAAGAGAGATATCCAAGTGGGTTTTACACTTAAAATACAATAATCCTTTGTGCTGCTGTGGCACTTTGCAGCTGAAGGTCCCGAGAGGCTGGGCTGACATTAATCTGCTATGCTTCAGTATCTCCAGCGAGTGTGTGATCTCTCTTATTCCAGATGGGCAAAACGAGGCACAGAAAGGGAAAAGCAACTTGCCAGAGGTTGCACAAGAAGCTGAGAGCAAAGTTTTGAACCAAATCTAGGGATGCTAGCTGTGATCTCCTGCTGTAACCACTTCCCATGTGTGGTGGGTAGTAACTAGAGGCCAAGCAGATACCCTTTGCATTCAGAAACAGCCACTCCACGCCAAGAAAAGGCATTGTCTGTGCATGCAGGGCAGGGAGAAGTCATCCTGCAGCAGCCTTGTGCTGTTAAAGCTTTGTAAGAACATGATGCAAGCCTGCAAGCCTCTGCCTCCTCTTGAGACTACTTAACTCTTCCCAGGCTGCTTGCTTCTGGCTAATGGGAGTTCTTCTCCGGGTAGGAGCTGAGGGGTCATAGACAGAGAACAGCAGAAAGCCCATGCCAAAATGAAAAGGGCATTCTCCTGCCTTCTCCCTCAGAGGCTTGTGTCTACTGGAAAATATTTACAGCAGAGAAAGGTGAAGTAGCAGCAGCAATTAGCAGTGAGCACGCTGGCACTGGTGGCAGTTGTGGATAGATCTAGATCTATATAACCCCCAAAGATCCTGGCACCGCCATGCATTTTTGCCTCTTGCACTCTCCGAGTGGAGGTTGCCATGACAGCAGCTCCCCTTCCCCTCCTCATGCCACCATTCCCAGCCTAGGCTTTAATCTTCATCATGTTAAGAACTTTTGCCACCACGGCAACGTGACACCGACTTTTAAAAACATTTTCTAGCACACAACTCCAGCCACTGCCTTCCCTGCATGGGCTGCTTTAAACCTCCAGCAACGAACCTTTGGGCTTGGCTTCTGCCTCCCCTGAGCCCAGCTGTAAGCCTCCTGTGGAAGTGCCCAGTGCCTCCAGATGGTGCCATTTTCACCTTCTGGGTGAAACAACACAAGGGACTGGGGGTGAGGGCTTTCTCAAGACCCTCTGTGGCTTTGGAGGAAGCTCCTCTTTGCTTTTCACCGGGGCTCATGTTCTCCTATGCCTGCAGCTCAGGATTTCAGCGGCACCTCTTGGTATATAGTTAAATGTCTGTGGAAAAAGAAATCCAAACTGAAGCCCCCAGAGCTGTAAGTAGGTTATGTGCCTCACTCTCAGTGGGAATTAGGCAGCTCACCTGCCTAGGCATTTTTTTTTCTTCATTATTATTTTAATCTCTCATGGCTCTTATCTGCAACTTTGGGAATCGTAGTTCTTCTGAGAGGGTAGCAATGAATCACTTCTGGAAATAGGTCACAGGCTTTTTTGGAACTTTAAGAATGACCAGAGTCATCAGTAGCTATACATAGATACACCTAGGGAAGGAAAGATCTCAGAGGCTGAAGGGAAGTATAAATACCTGAGGAGACAAACCTCACAACTGGTTTGAAGCTGGCGGCCTCGAGGCCTGGAAGTGGCATCAAGAAAGGGCACTAAGTGGGCTGAGAGGTTGGTCCACGTGGCTCTGAGCTGGAGTGGCACTTGGTGCAGGTATTCATGGCTGGCAAAGGCAACTGAGCAGCAGGATGAGGTAATCGATGAGTGACTCAGATGCTGTAGGTAAGTTCAGGCTACAGAGTGCCAGAAGGACCTCATTTGTGGTCTGATCAAAACTTCACTAAGTGGGAAAACACCTGCTGAGTGCAGTGAGCTCCCAGGCACAAAGTCATTCCAACAGTTAGCACAGAGCAGCAATGAGGCAGAATGCTGACAGCAAGACTGATCAGGCTATGCCATTGCCTAGGTCAGCACCACCCTCTCCCTTGGAGCACAGATCTGTTTTCAGCTAGGAAATTAAAATCCTTCCATTCTGAGAAATCACAGAATAACAGAATGTTAGGAACTGGAAGGGACCTTGAAAACTCATCCAGTCCAATCCCCCTGCAGAGCAGAATCACCTATACCAGATCATACAGGAACACATCCAGGTGGGTCCTGAATTTCATCTCCAGAGAAGGAGACTCCACAATGCCCCCAGGCAGCATGTTCCAGGGTTCTGTCACCCTCACAATGAAAAAAATTCCTCCTCATGTTTCCCTGGAGCCTTCTATGCCTCAACTTCCACCATTGCCCCTTGTGCTGTCATTGGGCATCACTCAGCAGAGCCTGGCTCCAGCCTCTGGGCTCTCACCTTTACGTATTTATAAACATGAATGAGGTCTCCCCTCAGGCTCCTCTGCTCCAAGCTCCCAGCTCCAGCTTCCTCAGGCTCTCCTCCTAACAGAGCTGTTCCATTCCCTTCATCATCTTTGTGGCTCTGCACTGGACTCTCTCCAGCAGTTCTATGTCCTTCTTGAACTGGGGTGCCCAGAACTGGACACAGTACTCCAGATGCAGCCTCACCAGGGCAGAGCAGAGGGGCAGGAGAACCTCTCTCCACCTACTAACCACAGCCCTTCTAATCCACCCCAGAATGGCATTGCCCCTCCTGGCCACCAGAGCACATTGCTGGCTCAGGGTCACCCTCCCATCCACTGGGACCCCCAGAGCCTTTTCCTCTTCACTGCTCTCCACCAGATCAGTCCCCAACCTATACTGATCCCTGGGGTTGTTCTTTCTCAAGTTCCAGACTCTACCCTTGTCCTTGAACTTCATTTCTCCCTGCCCAACTCTCAGCCTGTCCAAGTCTGGCTGAATGGCAGCACAACCCTCCAGTGTGTGGCAGCCACTCCACCCAGCTTGGTGTCATCAGCAAACTTGCTGCAAATGCCCTCTGTGGCCTCATCCAGGTTGCTGATGAAGGTGTTCTGAGAAAGGGGATCCCAACCTGCTTCCCCCCCAGCAGCAACACCAGGTCTCACAGCTGGGCCATGCCACATGCTGGTTTGAACCTGTTTGCCTTCCTCTAAGCAACAGTTTTTCTGTACTTTGGGGATCCCTAATTAACAGGTAGGAGTTAAAAACCCACTAATTCTGGAGCATCTTCTGGAATAGTTTGGTCCAGAGAGGAAATAAGAGTGACAGGCAGGTAAGACACCAGTATCCCAGAAAGAGATATCAGTGCTCAGTGCTCTCACCTATCCTCTCTTCCCAAAGACAAGAGGCCTTTTTATCACAGTGACAGATCAGCTGCTGAGAGGAAATGCTCTTTTTTTTTCTTCCCAACCAATGTGCACTTTAGCCCAAGGAATGTTTTGCTGCAGGAACCCTCCAGGCCAGGAACTTGGCAAGATATTAAATACAGGCCTAAATAAATCAATGGCTGACTAATAATAACTTGTTTTAATTGGCTGCCATTCTTCCTTTTCAGTTTCCCTGAGGAACAGATCTACTGGGGAGCAGAGTATTTCAGGGCTATTGTTTTAGAATTCATCACAAGCTCTCTCTGAAGTATTGGATCATTGTGAAGAGCAGGAGAGTGGACTAAAAGGAAGGTCTGGTCTGCCACAGTGCCTCCTCATCCCTGTTTATATGGATGAAAAGACCTGGAGAACTAGGCACTGCCAGCTGGATTTGTATCCATAAACACACAACCACAACACGGGAGAAAGAAAATCAGATCAAGAGAACAGACCCCTTGAGAAAGAAAATTGTCTTCCTGGAGTGCAGGTTGCCTGTGAAACAGCCCTGGTTCACCTTCCAGAGAAATCTGTCACAAAAGCAATTACCACTGACCTCTGCCTTCATATCCCAGTCCCACTGGGATCTTTTAGTTTAAATTTCAGAACAGATCTTTTACAATCCAGGGTTGTCACTTAACAGCCTCATGGATTCTGGTGATTACCTCCCCTAGATACAACATCAACTCATCAGATCCTGCCTAGTAAGTGCAGACCTGCTGAAGGACTGCAGAACTCCTGCAGCTTACTCTTGATCAATTAGTACTTCTTTAATGCACCTTGCATTTCAATCAGGAGAGCAGAGTACGTGCAGAGTAATCCTTATTAACCCTATTTGCAAGTCTGGAAGAACACAGTGGGAGAGGCTGAGCTAAAGCATGAACGGTCCAAAACAACGACCATGTGCATGTCTTCAGGACACTTCTCTCTGCATAAGCAAGGAAAGGCTTGCACACAGAGGTGAGGCCCCCACCATATAGAATCACAGAATGCTAGGGGTTGGAAGGGATCTTCAGAGATCATTGAGTCCAACCCTCCTGCAAAGCAGGATGACCCAGGGCAGGTAACACAGGGATGCATCCAGGTGGGTTTTGAAGATCTCCGCAACCTCTCTGGGCAGCCTGCTCTGAGGCTGCAGCACTCTCACAGTGAAAAAGTTTTTCCTCATGTTGAGAAGGAATTTCCTGTGATTGAGTTTATGTCCATTGCCTCTCTTCCTGTCACTCAGAGAGAAGAGCCTGGCTCCAATCCTCCTGACAGCTACCCTTCAGGTACTGGTAGATATTGATAATGTCCCCTCTCAGCCATCTCTTCTCCAGCCTAAACAGCCCCAGGGCTCTCAGCCTTCCCTCATAAGAAAGATGCTCCAGTCCCTTCATCATCCTCATAGCCCTCTGTTGAACTCTCTCACCTCAGACTGGGCTCCAGTGGATGGAAGCAGGAGTGTTTACAGGCTCCTTCCCTGTAGGAATTCAGACCATGGCCCCTGCCTTGGTATGGGGACCTACAGCAGCAAGCAGGGAGAGAAGCAGCAGCCCAAATGAACCGGGGGGGGCTCTTTAAAAAGCCTTCAGCTACATATTTTTTTCACACAGATCTCTTGGCTCTGCAGCCAGCATTTCTCTGAAGCATCAGGCTGAAGTGTCAGCTGAAGTGATGGCATGGTTTTTCCTCCTGTTGTTAAACAAAGTCAATAATCTGAAGTTCCATCTAAACGTGAGAAGGAATTTTGCCACTCTGAGGGTGGCAGAGCACTGGAGTAGGCTGCCCAGAGAGGTGGTGGAGTCTCCATCTCTAGAGGATTTCAGTGCCCACCTGGACATGTTCCTGTGTAATCTGCTTTGAGTGATCCTGCTCTGGCAGGGGAGGTTGGACTGGATGATCTTCAGAGATGCCTTCCAAGCCCTAGCACTCTGTGATTCTGTGATGCTAAGCACTGCAGCTGCCTGCTGAGGTGGGTGGTGTGTTACTCGTGATTGTCTTTGTGTACAAAAGCATCACCTCTCACAGCTTACAGAGCAGCACAGCCTGCCAGGATGGTTCCTGCTCTGCAGGCAGGCTGAGCACTTTCCACCTAACTCAATCCGCCACTTTAATTCCATTACAGCCACAGCAACTGAGCACAGCTTCCACCCTGGCCTCGCTTTGTGCTGTTAGTGGAGCACCCAAGAGAGGAAGGGGCCTAGGAGGCCTGCAGACCTTTCACAGAATCAGAATCACAGAGTGTTAGAGGTTGGAAAGGACCTCCAGAGATCATCCAGTCCAACCCCTCTGCCAAGCATGATCACCCAGGGTAGTTCCCCAGGAATGCGTCCAGGTGGGTTTGGAAAGCCTCCAGAGAAGGAGACTCCATAACCTCTCTGGGCAGCCTGCTCCAGGGCTCTGGCACCCTCACTCTAAAGTTTCTCCTCATGTTGAGGTGAAACCTTTTCTGGTCCAGTTTGTATCCTTGGCTCATTGCTGTGCACCACCCAAAAGAGCTTGGCCCCCTCCACTTGACCCCCACCCCTCAGCTATTGACAGACACTGCTCAGATCCCTCTCAGCCTTCTCCTCCCCAGACTGAACAGCCCCAGGGCTCTCAGCCTCTCTCCACAGGGGAGATGCTCAAGACCCCCACTCACCCTCATGGCTCTCTGCTGGACTCTTCTCCAGCAGGTCTCTGTCTCTCCTGAACTGGGGAGCCCAAACCTGGACACAGTATTCCAGGTGTGGCCTCAGCAGGACAGAGCAGAGGGGGAGCAGAACCTCTCTAGCCCTGCTGGACACGCTTTTCTTGCTGCACCCCAGGATGCCATTGGCTCTTCTGGCCCCAAGGGCACATTGCTGGCCCATGCAGAACTTGCTGCCCACCACCACTCCAAGGTCTGTCTCCACAGAGCTGCTTTCCAGCAGGGCAACCCCAAACCTGTACTGGTGCCTGTTGTTATTCCTCCCCAGATGCAGGACCCTGTCCTTGTCCCTTGAGGTTTGCGTTCATCCAGCAGGTGCCACGAGGCAGAGAGTGTGAGCACGATGATGAAAGCTCCTCTGCCTGCAAGCCTGGGGACACTGTACCAGGGACCCAAGTTCAGGCTGAGGATGCTGGGCACAATGGCCTGATTTTCAGAAGAGCTGAGTGTTTGCCTGTAAAGTCTCTGCTGCTCCACTTTGAGCACTTTCTTTTTCATGCTAGCAATCCTCCAGAAACAGCAGATGATACAACTGCTGCACTTCTTGTCACAAGGGTAACAATTGCTGGCTGCAGCCATGGACAGATCCCAGGGAAAGGTGTGCCAGGCTGCTGGGTAGGTTGCTGAGTGGTCCCTTGCAGCATTTAAATTGCTTTGTTAGTGCTGAGTTTGGTTTGGTTTTTTTTTCCTCCTAGACTGCTTTGACAGAGACTGCTATGTTCAACAAGAATCAGAGCATCAGATATTATCCAGAGATATTCACAGAATGGTTTATGTTGGCAGGGACCTTAAAGACCATCTAGTTCCAAACCCCCTGCCACGGGCAGGGACAACTTCCACTAGACCTGGTTGCTCATAAAATGGTTTAGGCTGAAAGGACTTTTCAAGGTCACCTAGTCCAAACCCCTTAGTGTCAGCAGGGGCATCTGCAACTAGAGCAGGTTGCTCAGAGCCACGAACAACCCAAACTGGAATGGTTCCAGGGATGGGACATCTCCCACCTCTCTGGGCAACCTGGACCAGGGTCTTAGGTCTTACCACCCTCACAGTAAACAATTTCTTTCTTGTATCTAGCCTGAATCTCCCTTTCCGTTCAAATCATCACCCTTGGTCCTGTCACAAAGGGTCCTGCTCAGAAGTCTGGCCCCAGCTTTCTGATCACTCCTTTAAGCACTGAAAGGCCACCAGAAGGTCTCCCTGGAGTCTTCTCTTGCCCAGGCTGAACAACCCCAACTCCCTCAGCCTTGCCTCGACAGCACAGAGGCTCAGCCCTCCAGTCCTGGGTGGCCTCCTCTGGACATTCTCCAACAGGTCCGTGCTGAGGACTCCAGAGCTGGCCCCAGCACTGCAGGGTGGGTCTCAGCAGAGCACAGCAGAGAGGCAGAATCTGCCCCTGCTGCCCATACTGCTGGGGACCAGCCCAGGACAGGGCTTGCTGTGGGCTCTGAGTGCACACTGCCAGCTCGTGTCCAGCTTCTCACCCACCAGCACCAAGTCTTTTTCTGCAGGGCTGCTCTCCAGCCCTTCACCCCCTGGATTTTCAGATCCTTTGTGTTACAAAAGGTCTGAATCATCTTCGGGAGCCCTCCACAGTTTGCTGGCAGAGCATTGAAGGATTTCAGTGCAGATTCATTTGCATACAGTGTGTCACACATGTCACATCCAGCCCAGGAGAAGGGAGACAAACACCCTCCTACTCTTTGCCAGCAATAACAGCAACACAACCTTCTGGGTCTTGCAACATGCACCTTAAAGCCAGCATCTCTTAAAAGAACAGCACAGCCAAAATAACTCCGTGAGGAATGTACCTCAGAAAACCTGCCCCTTCCCAAAGGAGATAGAGAGGAATGAGAGGAGCTGCTGGAGGAAGCACAACCACTGCCCTCACGTGCACACAGGCCACACTGACCCCAGAAAAAGAGTCAAGAGGGGAGAAATTTGGGTGCTTTTTTTATCTGCTGCAAGAATCTGGGGCAGGGAAGACTGTTTTTTTAAGCAGCAAGGCATGTAGATTATATTTCTGAAAGCACAAGTTAATTCCTGCTGTGGTTGTACACAGAACATTTGGCTGCCTATAGAAAAATGAACAAAGATGTTTCGAAGCAGTATTTAAACCCTACCTAAAATATTCTTAAAGCTCCATTAATATGTGCTGGGCAGTCCCTAAAGGCTGTCATTTTAATTAGAAATCCAGCAGGAAATGCTGCCTGATGACAGAGATCCAGGCAGAAATCCCCAGAGCTGCAGCCTGGGAGAAGGAGGAGAATTGCAGAGCTCTTTTAGGGAGTCTACCACAATTACATTCTAATAATGACAGTAATAGCAGCACTAAGAGTTAGATAGAGACCTTCTACAGTCAAGCAAAATACCCTGAGTGCTGTTGTCCCCTCTGTCTCCAGCTCTACCTCAGAGGCATGTCATCAAGCTGATAATGCAGAGGGAAGTCCCTCTTCTTCTTCACAGAAAAAGGCTTTACTTGAAATTCAGCTTCAAAGTCTGACACCTTTTCTTTGTAGCAGACTTCTAACAAACATCCAGGAAGCATAAGAAATGAGGAAGAGATTCAGGGCCACAGAAGGGCAATGAAGCTGGGGAAGGGTCTGGAGAACAGGGCTGGTGCGGAGCAGCTGAGGGATCTGGGGGTTGATCCCAGAGGGAGACCTTCTGACTCTCTACAACCCCTGAAAGGAGACTGAAGGCAGGTGGGGGTTGGTCTTTTCTCCCTAATAACAAGTGATCAGACAAGAGGAAATGGCCTCAAGTTGCACCAGGAGAGGTTTAGGTTGGACATTAGGAAAAAAAAACTTCTCCATTGAAGTGGTTCTCAAAGGCTGGCACAGGCAGCCCAGGGAGGTGGTTGAATCCCCATCCCTGGAGGTGTGAGGCAGAGATGTGCTGAGGGCCATGGTTTAGCAGCAGGCTTGGCAGAGTTAGGGAATGGTTGCACTCAACGATCTTAAAGGTCCTTTCCAACCGAAACGATTCTGAGATTGCAAGTGCTTTTAAAAGGCCACAACCTTCCCAAGCAGCATTTTATCCTTCTCCCCTGAAAAGGGAAAGGCCTTCAATAGCAGTTCCCTGTCTGTCAGTGCTGGAGCAGACCCAGACACTCCCATGGCATTGTAAGATGCTCACACAAGTGCTAACAAAGTCCTAATGAAACCTCCTCTTCTTGGTTTTTCATGTCATCACAAAGAGTTGTATTGGTGTTTCTCTCCAAAGAGCACACTGCATGATGGAATCACAGAATGCCAGCTTGGAAGAGACCCCAAAGATCACCTGCTCTGACCTTTTTAGGCAATAGCAGAGTTGCAATGAGCTGGCCCAGCACCCTTTCAAGCTGACTCTTAAAACTGCCCAGTGTAGAGGAATCCACTGCTTCCCTTGGGAAAAGGTTCCAATGGCTGACTGTCAGTTGAACATGGTCACTGCTGTTTTCAATTTGAAATTGAGCTCTTCTACATCTGTTTAACTTGTCCTCTTAACTCTGATGGGATAGATTCATAGAATCATAGAACCACAAATTCATAGAACCATAGATTCATAGAATCATAGAACCACAGAACCATAGAATCATAGAACCACAGAACTACAGAATCACAGAACCATAGAATCATAGAAGGTCTGGGCTGGAAGGGACCTCCAAAGGTCATCTAATCCAACCCCCTCTGCAATCAGCAGGGCTTCAGAGAAAACAAAGCCTGGGGAGCAGAATCAGAGTCACAAAATGGCTCAGATTGGAAGGTACTTTATAGATCATCTGTTCCATGGACAGGGACTTTCAACTAGACTTGATTGCTCAAGGTCTCATCCAGCCTGGCCTTGAACATGAAGGAGGCATCCATGACCTCCCTGGGCAACCTATTCCAGAGTCTCACCACCTTCATACTGAAGACAGCCAAGCCCCCTGCTCCAGCAGGGATTTTGCAAGGCACTGTGGCCACATCCCACTCAGGGAGAGGCAGTCTTGGCTCTGTGCTCAGGGATCCACCACCCTCTCCTGATTCACTCCTCTCCTGACCTGTAAACCTGACTTCCTTCACAGCAGCAAACACATGAGAGTCATTTCAGCCTCTTCAGTGGGAATCACAAGAGAACAAGGTCAAACCTCATCAGACATGGAGCCCACTTGCTCCAGGAAGCCCTCATTGGTAACAACTGTGATCAGGTAATTCAGAACGAGGCACAAGAAAGCTCCCATCAGGCAGTGGGATGTTATCCCACCTCCTTGGAAGCCTTTGCCTGTATGTGCAGTAGTTGAGTGACTGATTTAAACTTGGAAGCAGGAGTGGGGTTTAACCTTCCAAAGCTCTTGCCTGCCTCTGAACTCTGGCTATACTTACAGCTCACAGCAACATCCAAACTGCCCTTGAATTGTCTGTGGAAGGAGCTGCAATGCCTGAGTAAAGGCTGTCTGAAAGAGCATTTCCTTGAATGCATCTGGAATTGGCTGCCTTTTCAATTCAATTCACTGCTCCATAGCTTTGCTGAATATGGCAGGAAAAAATGTTATATATATAAAAAAAAAAATATATATATATATACACACAGCCCTCATCTCCTTCTAGCTCACTTACTGCTATCCTGCCTTTTCCTTTTCATCTCTTCCCCTTAAAGGAAAGAATGTCAAACTTTTCATTGATTCCAGGTGCTTCTCAATCATTCTCATCAAGTTTCTGTGAATCCACTTTACTCCTGCAGTGTAGCCCAAGTAACCCAAATGGGGATATTTTTCTCCTCAGTTATCCTATGCTAGCCATTTATATTATTTTTTTTAGTGCTCGTTTCCAGCCTGTGCTCCTCCAATCCCAGTTCTGCTTTTTTATCCCCTCCAGGAGAGCAGCAGGCAGCAAGAAGCTGAAGAGAAGAAGCTTCTACAAGGAAGCTAAACTGGGAAATAGAAATGGAGGGGGATTGAGCAGTTAAATTTACTCTACCTGACTTCTTGTTCAGTTTTAAAGAAACTGAGTCCTGCTCATAACCTGCTCATTCGACCTCTCCTGCCTTGCCCTCTACAGTCTGGCTCATTCTTCACCTTCTGCTGCCTTGTCTGATTTAATGACCCCCCTCATTCCTCTGAAAACCCCCAGTCCAGCAGAAGGAAAATTTGCCCCCATCAGTGTAAGAAGAAATGATGCTAACGGCGCTGAAAAATCACCAGGAGCAGTGAAGGTCATAAAAGTGCCAGCCCTGATGGCTCCTTACAACCCCCTAGCACCTCCCCGCCTGCTGCTGCAGCACAGCCTCCCTTGGCAACACCTCAGAATGTTCATCCCAAGAAATTAAGTCTGGGGTAGGATCTGCTTTGCCTCTGTGACCAACCCAGCCTTACAGGAGCTGTCTCTGTCTACAGAGGTGCAGCCTATGCACACAGGAGGCTGTAGCTGTGCTGGGAAGGGCAGCAGGAATGGACTCCAAGCAAGTGATGGTTATGTGGAGCCAGCCTTGTGGCGTGAGTTTCTCCATCCCTAGCAGTGGCCAAAGATGGAGTGAGGTTTCAAAGTATCAGCAGTGAATTCAGGAGGGTGGAGTACCTCAGGGGGGTCTGCCCCTGGCTCCTGGATGCTCTTGGGCCTCAGTCATGCTTCATCTCTCCAGACCACACAAATAAGAACCATGCAAAAGGGCAGAAATACTCAGGCCTCCACTTTGGAAGAAGTAAGGTGATGGTGCAGTCCAGGTCTGGGTGTGTGCTTAGAATCAGAGAATCATAGGATTGGTTAGGCTGGAAAAGACCTTTAAGATCAAGCCCAACCATTAACCCAGCACTACCAAGTGCACTGCTAAGCACTGTCCCTCAGCACCACATCTACACAGCTTTTCAAGCCCTCCAGGGACAGGAACTCCACCACTGCCCTGAGCAGCCTGTTCCAGGGTAAAACAATCATTTTGATTAGGAGATTTTGCCATGTCCAACCTCAACCTCCCCTTGAGTGACTTAAGGTCATTTCCTCTCATCCTGTCACTTGGTATTTGGGACAAGAAACCTCACCCCACCTAGCTCAAACCTCCTTGCAGGGAGTTGTAGAGAGTGAGAAGGTCTCCCCTCAGCCTCCTTCTCTCCACACTAAATACTCCCAGTTCCCTCAGCTGCTCCTCACCAGCCCTGTTCTCCAGACCTTTCACCAGCCTTGCTGCCCCTCTCTGGACACACCCCAGCTACTCAATGTCCTTCTTGGAGTGAGAGGCCCAAAACTGAACCCAATATTCAAAGTGTGACCTCACCAATGCCCCGTACAGGGGGACAACCCCTGCCCTGGTCCTGCTGGCCAGACTGCTGCTGATACAGACCAGGCTTCTCTTGGCCTTTTTCAGCTTGTAGATATGCAAGGCAGACAGCACACAAGCTGGGACTCCAGGAGTGGTTCAGACTCATGCTGAAGTGACAGCAGGAATGGAGAAATGCTGACATTGCCTCTTCTCCCCCCAGAAAGAGGACTAATAGTGGTAAAACTGCAGAAGAGGGCCAGATTTCTGGTCTAGAGAGCAAGCCATGCTGTAAGGAGGGCTGGAGAAGGCAGTGCAGTGCTTCAGTGCTTTCCACTGACTACCCCCTGAGCACTTCTAACATTAGGCAGAGTTATTACAAAGTGCCAGCAGCAATTATAAATGAAGCTGGATCCCTCACCTTGCAAAGCTTTGGCAGAGCAAGAAATGCGAAGCAGGACAAAAGCAGAGGGTGTAGGTATCAGGAGCTGAACGTTGTGCACATGGTAAGCAGTTAGTGAGCCATGGGAGCTTGTGGCCACAACCAATTCAGAGCTGCAGTCAGATTTCTCTTCATGACCACCTACAAACTTGCAGCTTCCTTGAGAGAGTTTTCTCTGAAGCATGCAGATGGATGTGGGTACTCTAAAGGGAAGGAAATAAAATAATCTGAGGGCCCCACTGCTTCACAGCCCTCAGTGAGAAGACTGAAAATGGAAGGGAGCCAGAAGGAGATGTCTGATAGCTCAGCTCTTGGTCTGTAACTCCCTAAGACCTCAGGCACCTCCATCAGGAAGGGACACGACAGAGATATACTAGAGAGTGTCCAGTGGAGGTTATGAGGATGATGAAGGAACTGAAACATCTCTGTGAGGAGGAAAGGCTGAGAGCCCTGGGACTGTTTAGCTTGGAGAAGGGCAGCCTGAGAGGGGATCTTATTAATGTTTACAAATCTGAAGGGTGGGGGGCAAGAAGAAGGGGCCAGGCTCTGCTCAGTGGTGTCCTGTGATAGGAGAAGGGACAATGGATCCAAATTGGAAACTAGCAGGTTCCATCTCAACATGAGGAAAAACTTCTTTGCTGTGAGGGTGCTGGAGCCCTGGAGCAGCCTGCCCAGAGAGTTTGTGGAGTCTCCTTCTCTGGAGACTTCTAAGACCCTCTGTGATCTGCCCTAGGTGATCCTGCTCTGGCAGGAGGGTTGGACTGGATGATGTCTGGAGGTCCCTTCCAGCCCCTAGCATTCCATGATTCTGTGATCTCTGGAAGGACTCGAGTGGTGCCCAAATTTTTAAGAAGTGATTGCTGTTCAAATCTCAGCTGGTAACTCTCCCTAGCACAGAGACAAGAAATGATCTGAACCTCAGGATTTCCTTGCAGATCCCATCTCTCATCTCAGGGATGCAAGCACTTTTGACAAGATTAATGGCAGAGAATTTGGCAATTGTCTTTTCTTCAGATCTGCAAGAGGGAGGTGAGGAGGAAAGTACTGAGGGTCGTTAGGGATGAGGTGAGGGGCACTGAGTGGAATGCATTGGGATGCAATTAGAGACAACCCAAAATGGAACATCAAGGGAAAATGCTGATTGTTAAGGCTCTTTTAGCAGCCTTATCTTGCTAAAGGCAAAGTAGGATGCCACTTCCTTTAGGACATCAGAAATCAGGAGGCTTCAATCTTAAGTTTATGGCTGGCGGATCGAGGATCCCTGTCCAGTGAAGAAAGGCAGGTGCTGGAAACAAAGATTTTTTCAGTCTGGAGAAAAATCAGGAAAAACACCTTGCTAGGCAGAAAAAAAGCTTTGTCCTCTTTGCTGGAAATGCTGGAGTTTGTGATCATTTGTTGTTAATTCCAAGTAATCAACCAACAGGGATACAGCATGGATCTACAAGAAAGGCTTCAAGTAGAGCATGGACTCAAGGAAGGACATGGAAGTGTTGGAGTCAGTGCAGAGGAGGCCACCAAGATGCTCAGAGGGCTGCAGCAGCTCTGCTCTGAGGACAGGCTGAGAGAGTTGGGGCTCTGCAGCCTGGAGAAGGCTTCCAGGAGACCTTGGAGTGGCCTTCCAGTATCTGAAGAGGGCCTAAAGGAAGGCTGGGGAGGGACTATTGACAAGGGCTTGTAATGACAGGACAAGGGGCAATGGGTTTAAACTGGCAGAGGGGAGATTGAAACTGGATGTTAGGAAGTTCTTTACAGTGAGGGTGGTGAGACACTGGCACAGGTTGCCTAGGGAGGTTGTGGCTGCTCCCTCCCTGGAGGTGTTCAAGGCCAGGTTGGAGGAGGCCTTGAGTGACCTGTCCTAGTGGGAGGTGTCCCTGCCTATGGCAGGGGGTTGGAAGTAGATGATCTTTGAGGTCCCTTCCAACCTTAGCATTCTATGATTGTATGATTCTGTGGAGCAGCTGTGATGAGGGCACCTGGATCTGTCCATGCCAGCATATGTCTGCCAGCACTCAGTACACCCAAGGTGACCTGGCAAATCCTTATCTTCACCACAGACATGCAGGGAAGACCAACAGTGACAGCCAGGGACAAAGACAAGCGTCTGGCCAGTGTGTCCCATCACCCTCCAGCAAGCCAGCTGGGCATTGCTGTGTTGGCAGCCCTGTACACACACCCAGGCCAGATCAAAGGATGTCTCCACCACAACTGAGGACCGCAGATGTCCTCCAGTTGCCACTGCTCCAGGGATCAAGCAGAACTCTCCCTGCTCAGGCTGGGAACTGGCTGACATTGTTCTCCTGTCATTGCCAGTGGTGGGGGGAGCTCAGCCCTTCGCATTTGGCTTCCAGTCCTTCCAGCAGGAAGCAGAAAAGTGCACAGCTTGCTGTCCTGCTCCCAGGAGGCTCTGGACCAAGGACTCCGAGCTCTCTGCTGCCCTTGCAGTCAAGCCAGCCACCTGGTCTGCCACATTTCCTAGGCTTTCACACAGAGTTCTGTACTAACCCTCCTCACATGGCTATGTCCCAAGCTCCTTTCCCTGCTGCCACCCCACCTTGCTCCTGGCCCTTTCTCCTGCCACTTTCCTGATGCCAATGCTGGCACCAAATTGGTAGCTGCCTCCTGTCCATCAGCACATTCACTTCTTGGTGCCAGTTGTCAATAAAGCTGACAGATTGGTGCAACCTCCCCACCTTCCTGGCCCCAAAAGGCAGCCCACCGTGCACTGAACTGCCAGCTTCAGAGGCAAGGAGCTGGTTGTTAGCTGTCAGACAGGGCAAGCTCTGGACCATCTGCCAACAAGTGACAGGAGCAAGAAGCCACTGTGTGGGGTACTGATGCCCAGCCATCAGACTGAGGAAATGCCTTGTCTGGAGCAAAATCTGCTCTGCCCCTTTGAGCTCAGTTTTCCCACTTCAATCACTCTGAAAATATCCTCTTCCACCCTGTTCTGTTTGAAAGATCTCTCCACAGAATACTTTCTCCCCAATTTCAAAACACAGAATTATAGAATCATGGAATCACAGAATCATAGAATGTTTGGGGCTGGAAGGGACCTCTGAAGATCATTGAGTCCAACCCTCCCTGCCAAAGCAGGATCACCTAAGACAGGCCACACAGGAACCCATCCAGACAGAGTTTGAAAGTCTCTAGAGAAGAAAAGTCCACAACCTCTGAAAAGAAGTTTTGTGGTGGTGTCCTACAGCTCACATCTCCCCCCAGGAAGGAGGGAACATGGCAAGCAACTTTTCCTCCAAATGGCCAGCAAGATAATAGCTAATCACAGCAGCACTGCTTCACTCAAACAGCTGATTGTGGCACTGGCTCCTCTCCTTTCCCTCAGTCCCATTAGCTGATCAGGGTCAAATGCTGGCCTCTGAGGCTGCTTCCCCTCTGTCTTCTGCTGCTGGCCAGAGGCTGCAGAGGTTGGAAGGAATGGCTGAAATGAGCAGCACATCCTGCAACCAGCAGTCACTCAGGCTGGGGGACAGTATTTGTCAGGGGATGGCAGAGCAGTGCAAAGCTTCCCCCCTCAGGAGCTTGCTGCACTGCTCTTGCAGCCCAGCACCGCAGCTTTGCTGGGATACAAACATGGAGCAGGGAAGATGAAGGCTCCACAGGGGCTAAGCAAATCCCACCATGGGTGTTCAGTGGGGCTATGTTCCTGCTCTGACAGCTAAGTTCTCCCCTCCTGGTGCTGCTGGATAGCCAGAGCAGAGCAAGGTCAGCAGAGAGGGGGACACATTTTTCTGCAGTGCTGGTGGATATTTAAGAGGGAGGAGGGATGCCCCTGCCATGGCCCCGCATGGCTGGTGGAGCAGGGGCACTGCTGCAGACAGCTTGGGAGGGAGGTCCAGAGAGTTTCCTCTTTCAGCAGCAGATGGAAAGCTGCTTCCAGCTGCTGCAGGTCCCCAGTCAGCACTCTGTGCAGCATGTCCACATCTGAAAGCTGTAGATAAGGGGAGAGTGCTTTGCGATAAGGTTTCTTTTAAAGGAACCATCTCCTGTAGGAGCTTGTGACATGCTGTGTCTCAGGAAGTGGGGAGGAGGGAGAGGGTAAAGGCCAGAGGAACACGTTCCAGCCTGGCTCCAGACCTCTATTGCCAGCATTCCCAGCCAGCCAGGAGAGAAATGCCCTTCCAAAAGTGGGCTGTGTTCTTTCTCCCTTTGCCAGGTGCTAAAATGACCTTGAAAAGAGCAAGGAAAGGGGCAAAAAAAAAAAAAAAAATCTATATATGAGAAGCATCATCCTCATCATGTGCTTGTATCTCATCTCCAGCAATGTTACTGCCCTGGGTCATGAGAGAAGCTCCAGGAAGGATTCCTCAGGTTCTCCTGAAGTGCAGCTGCACTCTGTCATAGGCACTTATGGGATGCAGTGCAAAACAGCAAAGCAGGACAGAGCTGCAGTCTGCTCACTGCTCCACGCTGGCATGAGGAGACCTTGTAATGGCCTTCCAGTATCTGAAGGGGGTCTGCAGGAAGGCTGGGGAGGGACTATTGACAAGGGCTTGTAATGACAGGATGAGGAGTAATGGGTTTAAAGTGTAAGAGGGGACATTTAAACTGGATGTTAGGAAGAAGGTCTTCACAGTGAGGGTGGTGAGACACTGGCACAGGCTCCCCAGGGAGGTTGTGGATCCACAACCTCCCTGGAGGTGTTCAGGACCAGGTTGGATGAGGCCCTGAGCAACCTGTTCTAGTGGGAAGTGTCCCTGCCTATGGCAGGAGGTTGGAACTGGATGAGCTTTGAGCTCCCTTCCAACCTAAATCATTCTGATTCTATGACTCCTCTCCCTCAAACTGGGGACGAGAGAGATCTCTCCTGTTGCTTTCCATGCTGGAGGAGCCAATGTCTTCCCTCTGGCAACAGCAAAGATCAGCTCTCCATTCTCTGTCCAACCTGGGCTAAAGCAGAGTCAGACCTTGGCCAAGCATGGCAATCTGCTGCCTTGGAAAGTAATCAATCCCCCTCACAGCGTACAAGACACCACTGCAAGCTGAACATCTCCAAGAAAGTGACAAGGTGCTGATGCCTGACTCATTTTAAACTTATCTGACAACAGCTCTTGAAGAGCAAACAGACAGCTCTGTGCCAGGAGAGACTGGGGTTGGCCTTCCCTTCATTTCTACTGTGTTGTTTCACAGAAGCCCTCTCTGTTCAGCTTTCCTCCTGCCCTGCCAACCTTCTTCCCTGTTTCTTTCACACTGCAGAGTTGTACTGGCTCTGCCTCATGCTCAAGACAAAATAGGAACATGGCCTTCAAGCCTGGGGGGGAAGAAAGCTAAAGGGAAAGGTTCTTACCTGCCCTTCCTCATACCTACAGGCCTGAGGTGATTTGTCAGCTGAAAAAGGCTGCCAGTAGGATGTCTGTGCATGCTGGCAAGGCAGAGACCTTGGAAGGAGTGCTTGGAGTGCTGAGGTGCAAGGGCAGGCCTGAGGGGAGCAGGATGAGTCTGCTGGAGAAGGCACAGCCAAGCTGAATCACACAAGTTCTTCCCTCTCTCCACCAGCCCTTTCCTGGGCATGGCAGAATAATATGGAAACAGGACGGTGACCATGGCAGAAGCTCCTCAATGATTGGTGGCACCACTTTGCCTCTGCCATGGATGCTCTAGCACAGGGCAGGGATGAGGTACAGGTAGACAGAGGGAGCATGAAGAGGGCTCATGTGGTACCCAAAGCCCATCAGTGCCTTACAACATGGCTACACAGACCCACTCAAAGAACAGTCCACTCCAGTGGTGGGAATATTGCATCCTGTGGGCAGTGCCTGGCAGGGCTGCAGTTGGCTTGGCTTTCTCCAGATGGGCTCTTCAGGTATCCCTGTGGCACATAAGGGCAGAGATGAGCCAAGGTTGGGCTCTGCCAGCCAAGCCAAGGGCTGCTCTCAAGCTTTTCTGACCCCTGTGCTGGGCAGTAACAACCTCTCAGAGCAACAGAAGCACAGCTGCCCTGACCAACCACTTGCATCTTCCAGGGAAGAGTTAGAAGTGTGGGGAATGCAGAGCAATGCTGCATCCTTCTAGCACTGAAAGAGCTTTCTCAATGACATAGTGACACTGACACCCTTCTACCTGCATAAACCAATTTCAGCTGGGCCCAGCAGATAGGCCTGGGTTTGGGTGGTGCTGCTGATGATGATGACTGAAAGTTGTTTATGTCTTCAGGACCTTTCTTTGGTGATCACTGCTGGGCACTGACAAGCCCTGACTGCACCTCAAATAGTGTCTTCAGTTTTGGGCCACTCACTACAGGAAAGAGTTGCTGGAGCATGTCCAGAGAAGGGCAATGAAGCTGGTGAAGGGTCTGGAAAACAGGGCTGGGGAGGAGTAGCTGAGGGAACTAAGACTGTTTGGCCTGGAGCAGAGGAGGCTGAGGGGAGACCTCATTGCTCTTACAACTCTCTCAAAGGAGGTTGGAGTGAGGTGGGGGTGGGCTCCTCTCCCTAGTATCAGGTGTTAGAATGAGAGGCAATAGCCTGAAATTGTGCCAGGGGAGGGTTAGAATCATAGAATCACAAAATTTTCAATGCAAGAAGGGACCTCGAGGATCATCCAGCTCCAACCCCCCAGCCATGGGCAGGGACACCTCACACTAGATCAGGTTGCCCAGAGCCACATCCAGCCTGGCTTAAAAACCTCCAGGGACAAGGCTTGCACCACCTCCCTGGGCAACCTGTGCCAGGCTCTCACCACCCTCATGATGAAGAACTTCTTCCTAATATCCAATCTGAATCTCCCCACTTCTAGTTTTGCTCCATTCCCCCCAGTCCTATCCCTACCTGACACGCTAAAAAGTCCCCCCCCAGCTTTCTTGTAGCCCCCTTCAGATACTAGAAGGCCACAAGAAGGTCTCCTTGGAGCCTTCTCTTCTCCAGACTGAACAAACCCAATTCTCTCAGCCTGCCCTCACAGGAAAGGAGCTCCAGCCTTCTGATCATCCTCTGGACACATTCTAGCATGCCCATATCCTTCTTGTAGTAGGAGCTCCAGAACTGGATGCAGTACTCCAGGTGAGGTCTCACCAGAGTGGAGTAGAGGGGGAGAATCACCTCCCTCGACCTGCTGGCCACAGGCTCTGGTTGTTTTTCTGGGCTGCAAGCGCACACTGCTGGCTCACGTTGAGCTTCTCATCCACCAGCACCTCCAAGTCCCTCTCCTCAGGGTTGCTCTCAAGAAGGTAGGAGATTAAGAAAAATTTCTTCACTGCAAGAGTGGTCAGGGATTGGAAGAGGCTGCCCAGGGAGGTGGTGGAGTCCCCATCCCTGAAGGTGTTCAGAAATGTGTAGCAGTGGCACTTGGGGACATGGTTTAGTGGTCATGGTGGTGTTAGGACTGAATGATCTCAGAGGGCTGAGGCAATTCCATGCTTCTATGCTGTATTTTATGAAGTCTCTGGTCTTTGGCTGCCCCAAGTTTGCACAGTTTTAGTTTGGTTCTTTGTAGCATCAGGAAAGGCAGGCACATGGCTGGGATAGAGTGGAATTAGTGCATGTTTGGCTGATGCACACTGGAGAGGAATCTAATCAACCCTATTTGTGGGATGGCCTCTCCAAATTGGGCTGCACTGAGACACAGCAAATCAAGAGGAATTAACACCCAGCAGTTTTCTGGGTTAAAAACAAATATATATAAATGGAAAAAAAAAATTTTTAAAGCACCAAACAAAAAACAAACCACAAGACACCAAAATCAACAACAATAAAAAAACCCACAAAACTCAAACCCAACAAACACAGCTGCTGCTGCTTCTTAACTGCTCTCCACCCCCTCCAGGGACTTGAGGGAGAGCAGGCCTGGCAGCTGCTTTAAGGGACATTATCCACACAGTTTCTTCTCAGTGTTTACAAGGAAGCACTGCTGCTGCCTGTTTGATTGCTTGTCACTGCCAGCAGAGCTTCTCCCGAAGTTCCCCCACACGACTCCCAGCTGCTCCCTGCTCCCTGGGTGAGGGCTCTGTGCACGGCCCAGCACGGGGCAGGCTTTGGCAGAGTGACTTCACAGAATCATGGAATGCTTTGGGTTGGAAGAGACCTTAAATGTCATCTAGTTCCAGCCCCCCTGCCATTGGAAGGGACATCTACTGGACCAGGTTGCTCAAAGCCTCATCCAGCCTGGTCTTAAGCACTTCCAGGGATGAGGTGTCCACAGCCTGCCTGGGTAACCTGTTTCAGTGTCTCAGCACCCTTTTAGTAAAGAAAACTTTTTCCTAAACCCTAATCTAAACCTCCCCATGTCCAGTTTAAAACCATTGCCCCTTGTCCTGTCACCACAAGCCCTTGTAGGAAGTCCCTCCCCAGCTTTCCTGTAGTCCCCCTTCAGGTACTGGAAGGTTGCTGTATAGGGGTGGGGGTCACTGCCCGTGCTGTTACTGCTTTTTCCTCCACCAGTATTGCATCAAGTCTCTTCCAGTTTATCTCTGGCCATTTTTGGGCTCCTAGCCCACACCTGCCTCAGTCCTTACCTCAAGATTTCCTGTCAGACCAGTATCCTACTCAAAATCCATTTACACCCTACAGAGAACATCACAGAATCTTAGATCATTTCGGTTGGAAAAGACCTTTAAGAGCATCCAATACAACTAATTCCCTAACTCTACCAAGCCTGGTGCTAAATCATGTCCCTCAGCACCACATCTCTGCAGCTTTGAAACACCTCCAGGGATGGGGATTCAACCACCTCCTTGGGAATCCTGTTTGAGAACCATTTCAATGAAGAAGTTGTTTCTGATCTCCAACCTAAACCTCTCCTGGTGCAACTTGAGGCCATTCTCTCGTCTTACTACTTGTTACTAGGGAAACCCACCAACCCCCACCTGGCTCAAACCTCCTTTCAGGGAGTTGTAGAGAGCCAGAAGGTCTCCCCTCAACCTCCTTTTCTCCAGGCTAAACAACCCCAATTCCCTTAGCCATTGCAGCAGACTTGTTCTCCAGACCCTTCACAAGCTTTGTTTCCCTTCTCCGGAGTCCTTCCAAGCTGGCTGGATCCACACCTGAGAAAGATACTCCCTGGAGTTCTGCTTCTCTCCTGACCCTCAGGGATCAAAGATACAGAGTACCCATGATACCATTCTCTTCTGTGCTTAACTACCTTGGTGACCCCAAGTCAGCAGGTGTAGGGAGAGGGCACCAGGTACCTCCTGGAGCAATGAAAGGCGACGTGAGCCAGCAGGCTGAGCTACGACCAAGATCTGTATGTATCTGCTCTAAGCCCTGGGGGAGGACCTGCCGAAGGGACTCTGCAGACAAGCATGTGCTTGTGTCATAACTGAGTGGGACTGCTCTGAGGCTATGTCACAGCAGATCCCAGGCCTGGTGGCACCTCAGAAGCATGAATGAACTGCAGCTGTTTAAGATCTGTGAGATGATTACATTATTCTCTTCACTTCATGGAAAGGAACATCGTGGGACCATGGGCACGTGGCTCAGCTGAAGCCCAGAGGGCAGCTAGAAGAATTCTGATCTTCCTGCTTTCAGATCACATCTCTCACTTTCTTTTTCCCAGCTGTCACAAAAGGCAGAAGGTTTCCTATGATCAGACCTTCCCTGATTTCTGGCTTCTTCCTCATAAATGGCAGATGAGCAAGTGGCAAAGATAAAATCACAAAATCAACCAGGTTGGAAGAGACCTCCAAGTTCATCCAGCCCAACCTATCACCGAGCCCTAGCCAATCAACCAGACCATGGCACTAAGTCCCTCATCCAGGCTGTTCTTGAACACCTGCAGGGACAGCAACTCCACCACCTCCCTGGGCAGCCCATTCCAATGCCAATCACTCTTGCTGTGAAGAACTTCCTCCTAATATCCAGCCTGAACCTCCCCTGGCACAGCCTGGGGCTGTGTCCTCTTGTTCTGTTGCTGGTTGCCTGGGAGAAGAGACCAGCCTCACCTGGCTACAACCTCCTTTCAGGTAGTTGTAGACAGAAATGAGGTCACCCCTGAGCCTCCTCTTTTCCAGGCTGCACACCCCCAGCTCCCTCAGTGTCTCCTCACAGGGCTGTGCTTTAGGTCCCTCACCAGTTTTGTCACCACCAGCAGTTCAGCAGAGAGCCACCTGCCAAGGCCCATAGAGCTACCACTCCCATTTTACCCTGTCAGGGAAAAGAGTCTTCTTTGCAGGTTGAAAAACCAAGACCACAGCCCTCACCCCACCCTGTGTATGCACACAAACACCTTTGTCTTCTGCCCTTGACCAACTGCATTGTGTAGAGAACCACTGAGTTGAGAACTGAGAGTGCTGCATGGTCCAGCCTCAGAGAATCAAAGAACTTCAGACTGGTTTGGGTTGAAAGGGACCTTTCAAGTTCCAATCCCACTGCAGTCAGCAGGGACATCTGCAACTACAGTAGGTTGCTCAGAGCCCCAAACAACCTGATCTGAAAACAGTTCCAGGGATGGAGCATCTACCATCTCTCTGTGTAACCTGGGACAGGGTCTCACCACCCTTGCAGTAAACAATTTCTTCCTTCTTTCCAGTCTGAATCTCACTCTTTTAGTTCAAAGCATTCCCCCTTGTCCTGTCTCACAACAGACTCTGCTCATGTCTGTCCCCAGCTTTCTGATCAGCCTCTTTAAGCACAGAAAGGCCACCAGAAGTTCTCTGTGGAGCCTTCTCTTCTCCATGCTGAACAGCCCCAACTCTCTCATCCTGTCCTCAGAGCAGAGAGGACAGCAGCTGACCCAGCTCAGCACTGCACAGCGTGTGGCTGGCTGCCACCAGCAGTCCCTGTGCTGCTGCAGTGCATCCCATGGCTGCAGTGCTGAGTCACGAGCTGGGACCTGCTCAGGGAGCCTTGGGGGGGATTTGGGGCTGCTCTGCTCTCTTGGATCATTGTACCATCCATCCAGCAGGAAAAGTCTGAATCCAAAGGCCTGAGTGAAATGTTCTGTGCTAAAAATTCCCAGTGCCAAGGAGCTGGGACCTGCTCAGGGAGCCCTGGGGGGATTTGGGGCTGCTCTGCTCTCTTGGATCATTGTGCCATCCATCCAGCAGGAAAAGTCTGAATCCAAAGGCCTGAGTGAAAGGCCTGAGTGCTAAAAACTCCCAGTGCGAAGAAGCTGATCAGGGGCAGGAGAAGAGGCATAACCCATGTTTTCCTGAAGGCATCAAAACAGTAAAGCATTTTCACTTCCTTGACCAGAAGAGAACCATGATGGGGAAGGTGGCAGCACAGTAAGCCTGGGCTGAAGATTGTTACTGTCAAGTTTCATCTTTACTCTGCAAGGATTTTGCATGTGTTACTAGATTGAAATCCTGCTTGTGTGGTGCAACCCACTTCAGGATGTGCCAGGGGTTGGAGAGGAGGCATGACAATGACAAAGAGGGCAATTACCCTGCTCTCTTCAATGTCATCATGGAATGGAACCATGGGATGGGCTGGCTGGGAAGGGACCTTAAAGATCATCTAATTCCAACCTCCCTGCCATGGGCAGGGACACCTCTCACTAGCCCAGGTTGCTCAAGGCCTCATCCAACCTGGCCTTCAACACATCTAGGGAGGGAGCATCCACAACCTCCTTGGGCAATCTCTTCCAGTGTCTCACCACCCTCACTGTCAAGAATTTCATCCTCATATGCAGTCTCAACCTCCCCTCTTCCAGCTCAACCCATTGGCCATTGTCTTGTCTTCCCAGCCCTTGTCAAAAGTCCCTCCCCAGCTCTCCTGTAGCCCCCTTCAGAGGCTGGAAGGCTGCTCTAAAGTCTCCCTGGAGCCTTCTCTTCTCCAGGTTGAACAGCCCCAATTCTCCCAGCCTGTCCCCACAGGGGACATTCTCCAGCCCTCTGATCATCTTTGTGGCCTCCTCTGGACCCTCTCCAGCAGCTCCATGCCCTTCTTGTGCTGGGGGCCCCAGAGCTGGAGGCAGTGCTGCAGGTGAGGTCTGAGCAGAGCAGAGGGGCAGAATCCCCTCCCTTTGCTGCTGCTCTCCCTGCTCTGGCTGCAGCCAGCACACAGCTACCTCTGGGCTTCCAGTGCCCAGTACTGGCTCCTGGGGAGTTTGTCACCAACTGACATCCCCAAGTCCTGCTCCTCCAGGCTCCTCTCGAGCCACTCCTCACCCAGCCTGGATTTGTGCTTGGGATTGCCCTGACCCAGGTGACCAAGTTACCTTGCAAGGCATGCTTGTGGTGGGGAACTCTCTGGAGAGGCATTATCCAGCTCACAGCTCTGGCAGCTGCAGGACTTCTTGCTTGGGAAGGGGAGAAGACACAAGGGAAGAACAGTTACTAAAATATCCCCAACCATGTGGGAAAAGAGAAGGTGGCAGACACTGGAAGAAGAGAGAACAGGGGACACATGTTCCTGGGAATGAGAAAGTAGGGTGAAGATAAGAACCATCAACAACACTTTAGAATCCTTCCCTGAATGAAATGAATTAACAGGTTCTTGTACTGAAATCAAAGATGTACTTCCAAGTCCTTTTCCAAGAAGGCAATAAGGAAAATTGTGCCATGTACTGCAAAGAGATTTCCATAACATTTCCCATTCTCATGTAAATGTGGAAATCATTTCACCCTTTCCTCTAGCCCTTGGGAGTATTCCTGCTTCATCAAAACTGGGAGAGGGAGGAGTTAAAGTCGAAGAGGAAGCTTAAAATTCTGCAGCCTTCTGAGAGGAGCAAGCCTAGAATGTCAGCTCTCAGCTCTGAAGAAGTTACCACATTGATTTCTGCTTCATAAAAAATGAGGTTAAGTTGAATGCATTAAGCTGGCAAAGTGGATAATTGCATGTCCTGAAACTGTCTTCCAAACAGCTCTTTTCACAGCGGTGCTCACAAAATAACTTCATCAATATAAGGCTCTTGCCCATTAAACCTTTGCACCTCTCTGTGCCTTGCTCAGGAGAGAAGCTTGTCCTTCCCGAGAAAGACTTCTTCATTTCACCTCAAACCCGTGGGGGAAGTGAGGTTGCTTTGCATTACAATAGCAGATTTCTGGCAAGAAGAAAAGAGGATAAAAACCAAACCCGTTCTCCAGGCGGGGGCTTTGCAGCTCCCCACATCAGTGTGTTGCTGAGTCTTGCACTGTGGTTGGCAATTTTTTCTCTAGAATTGAAGTGAGAACTGATCAGAGCCAAAGCTTGGCTTTGGGTTTTGCTGCCCTGTGAAGCATATTCCTGCCTTCCTCAGCCAGCCTGGTCAGGATCAGGCCCTCTCAGCCAACCCAGCCTTTGTGCAGCCCTGAGGCAGGATGGATCCTGACCTTTCTGTGTGGCTGAAGTTGCCCTGTCCCGTTTTAGTGCACAGCACCTTTGAAAGGCAAGAGCTTGCCTTCAGCCACCTTGTTTGCATGGCAGCACAATGAATTCCTCAGCTCACTGCATTATCTAGCACTGGTGCTGCAGCTTGAGGGCTGAGCACTGCTCTGCATCCTACTGAGCTTTGTCAGGGAGATGGAGTCAGACCTCAGGCTGAAGCAGTTGATTCTGTTCTGTCTTGAGCTGCACAATACAGCAGCACTTGCACAGGGTGCACTGCCCACAGAGGTGTGTTGGTAATGAGTTGTTCTCTCCACCAGCTCCAGCCACTTGAATAGAATGGCCTGGGTAGGTGCCCACTGCTCTGGGTTCCTCTGGTGCACAGGGAGGTCTCAAAATACCCACCAGCTTTGAGGGAGGGGAGTAAACCAACCCAGGCAGAAGAAATCACACACATATCCAAAGAGCTGTTCAGATCCTTTTCCAGAATCCAATCCCTTCATTATGGCTGTGCATAGCATTTTTCTCTTCCTGCTGGCAGAGATCTGCTCTCCCTTTTAGCCTACCTCCAGCAAAAGCAGCTCTCCAGGTTCCCACCTGGCAGTTCCTCTTGCCCAGTGACTGGCTCAGACACAGCAGGATGAGGCAATTGACTTCAACGTCTCCTGACAAAATGAAACTTCATATTGCTGTGCTACTTCTTACACTCCAAAATCCCCTTTTCCTTCTCCTCTACTAATCAACCTTATTATTTTCTTTTTCCCCCTGTGGTCCTGTTTGGGTCAAGCTCCTGCTTCATTCACACAGCTTAAGGATTTGGCACGTTCCTCTCCAGTCCTGTCTTGCTAAATACAAAGAACAAGGCGAGCAAATGCTGCTCTCTTCAGCTACCTCCTTGCAGTTATGCACTTGATATGAATGCAATCAACAGTGCCCTCCTGCAAGAAGCCTCAACCAGAGGAGCAATCCATTCACTGCCACTTGCCAAAGCTAATGTGCCTTACACATGCTGGCCTTAAAGCATAGGGTAAATCTGGCAGAACAGCATTCCCAGGCTGCTGAAAGACAAAAGTAGCTTTGGCATTGGAGCAGCAACCCAACTGGTGACAAGAATCTGCCTCTGGATGGCTTCAAAAGCTCTCCCTGCTGGCAGCACTGTGTGCATTCACATCCCATGTGCACACCATGTTCTGCTTGGGAAAGACCTCCAAGATCATCCAGTCCAACCATCAACCTAAGACCATCATGGCCATTAAACCATGTCCCCAGGTGTGATGGACACATATGATGTATTGAAACTGAGCACTTGAGGGTTGGCTGGGGCACCATTCCAGCTCATTCTGTGGGTGCTCCATTCCAGCTCCACTGAGGTTACAGCCCTTCCAGGCTGGCCTTCACTGTGCTTCTGCTCTAGGGCTCTAGTGAGGGCTGAGTCTGTGTTCCCCACATCTAAGGGAACTGGACACTGCCCTTGCTGGTTGATGAGCTCAGAGGATTTTTCTGAAGGCTCCCAAAAGATTTCCTGAAGGTTAGCAGTCAGAGTACAGGGCTGGCAAGCCCTCTCTCACCATTGCAAGCATACCTGATGCAGGTCCCAGCACCCAGCACCTCCTATGTCACCTCCCTGACAGCAACCCTGGGCAGGCTGTGACAGTGTGCTGAGGGTGCATAGTCCCCCCATGGCTGCATATGGGCCATCAGCACAGCCCATAGCCTCCTCAGCATTAAATCTTAGCAAATCACAGAACTGTTTTGCTAGGAAAAGACCTCCAAGATGATTTAATCCAGCCATCAACCTAACACCACCATGGTTATTAAACTGTGTTCCCAAGTGCCATCTCCACATGTTTCTTGAACACCTTTAGGGATGGTGCCTCCACCACCTCCCTGGGCAGCCTGTGCCAATCCCTGATCACTCCTGCAGGCACGGAATTTTTCCTAATCTCCCACCTAACCCTCCCCTGGCACAATTTCAGACCATTTCCTCTTGTTCTATCATCTCATACTAGGGAGAATAGACCAAACCCATCTAGCTCCAACCTTCTTTCAAGGAGTTGTAAAAAGCAATGAGGTCTCCCCTCAGACTCCTCTTCTCCAGCCTGAACAACCCCAGTTCCCTCAGCTGCTTCTCACCAGCCCTGTTCTCCAGACTCTTCCCCAGCTTTGTTGCCCTTCCCTGGACACACTCCAGCCCCTAAATGTCCTTCTTGGAGTGAGGCCCCCAAATCTGAACCCAGTACAGTACTCAAGGTGTAGCCTCACCAGTGGTGACTACAGGTGGACAATCACTGCCCTACTCCTGCTGGCCACATCATTGCTGATCCAGGCCAGGTTGTGTTGGCAATGACACAGGTTGGAAGAGGAATCCTCATGCCAGACCCTGGTACTTCTCCTCAGAGGACTCTCTGCTATTGTAACACAAGAGCACTAACAAAGCCTGCCAGAACCCCACCTTCCAAAAACAATGGCCTGAAGAGCAGTGACAGGCAGCTGAGGAGAGCTGGGCATAGAGCTGCAGGTAGCTGGTGCTGGCAGGGAACAGAGATGTGAGCTCCCCAGGAGAAAGGCAAACCCACCCCAATGTCCAGGGAAGGCACAGTAAGGAGGAGGGTAGGAGGAGTGTGAGGGAAGAGGAAAAGGAAAGGCTGGAGCAGCAACCAGCTCTCAGTGATTAGAAATCATGAGATTAGCCTAGCTCTTTGGAAAACCTTTATCATTCCATCCCAGCAGACAACCCCAGCCTGGTGGCCCTAGTGACACAGACCCAGGGGCTGGGCACAGGCAAGACCCTCTGGTTGGCAGCACTCTGGTCAGAGGGGATTTCAGATGTGGGGGGAGAGGGAATTTAACCCCATTGATGCTGCTGCTACTGGGAGCCTGAGGCTTGCCAAAGCCAGTCCTCAGATAATTTTGTCACACAGGCACTCATCTGCTAAGAAGAGATCAGAGCAAAAAAACATCCATGAGACAGCAAATGACTTTTATTTGCTACAAGCTGGATCTGAACTACTGACCTAGAGACAAATGGCTCTGTGTCCTAATCCCAACCTCCTGAACCATCTATTCCCCCTATCATAACATCCTGTTGACAGAAGACACATTAAGCACTGCCAGAAGGTGACTGAAAAAAAAATAGAAAGCTTTTTTTCCTTTATATGGCAACCTCTGGAGCTGTGCAGCTATTCAAATATTTGCCTGGCTCTTACAATTCAGGAGAACCCTTTTTTATGCTGCTCTCTTTGAAACTGTATTCCCCCTATCCAGGTGGGAAGCTATGGTTGCATTACAGCAGTAGAATCTCCCAATGGAGACAAGCTCCACCAAAGAAAACCACTTTTAGGTTGGTTTCCCCTGCAAGGTAAGACAGCAGACTGCAAAGGCTGGATCATGAGCTGCCCGTGGGCAAGTGAGGGAAAGCAGAGTGTCTGTGCAGGGGTGGAAAATCACAGGATCCCAGGATGGTAGGGGTTGGAAGGGATCTCTGGAGATGATCAAGTCCAACCCCCCTGCCAAGGCAGGTTCACCTAAAGAAGGTCACACAGGAACACATCCAGGCAGGTTTTGAATGTCTCCAGAGAACATTTGTTTCCTTCTGTTGCCTGTCCTCCCTCCACAAGGCTGTTGTGCTGCACAAGTGAAAACAGCTCAGTGGAAAAGGCTGGGGAAAAATCTCCAACTGCTCTACTCTGTCACCAAGAAGAGTTTTTACCAATGACCACAGCCCAGCCAGGACTGGGCTACTTTGTGCAGTGAGAATGAAAACTACTGAAACTTGCATGAGAGTTCTGTTAAGCTCATAGAATCATAGAATGCTTTGGGCTGGAAGAGACCTAAGAGGTCATCCAGTTCCAACCCCCCTGCCATGGGCAGGGACACCTCCCACTAGCCCAGGTTGTTCAAGGCCTTATCCAGCCTGGCCTTCAACACCTCCAGGGAGGAGGTATCCACAGCCTTCCTGGGCAACCCATTCCAGTGTTCCAGCACCTTCACTGTTAAGAATTTCTTCCTAATCTCCAGCCTCAATCTCCCCTCTCCCAGCTCAAATCCATTGCCCCTCATCCTGTCACTCCCAGTCTTTGTCAAAAGTCCCTCCCCAGCTCTCCTGTAGCCCCCTTCAGAAACTTGAAGGGTGCTCTAAGGTCTCCCTGGAGCTTTCTCTTCTCCACCCTGAACAGCCCCAACTCTCCCAGTCTCTCCCCACAGGGGAAGTTCTCCAGCCCTCTGATCATCTTTGTGGCCTCCTCTGGACCTGCTCCATCAGCTCCATGCCCTTCTTGTGCTGGGGGCCCCAGAAATTAAGGCAGTGCTGCAGGTGAGGTCTAGGCAGAGCAGAGGGGCAGAATCCCCTCCCTGTGCTGCTGCTCTCCCTGCTCTGGCTGCAGCCAGCGCCCAGTGCTTGGCACCAACTGACACCCCTAAGGCCTTCTCCTCCAGGCTGCTCTCGAGCCACTCCTCTCCCAGCCTGGATTTGTGCTTAATGACACTAAAGACAAATGCTTGATAATGCTGCCTTCAGAAATGAGGTAATGCAAATTTGGGAAGGAAGAGCAGCCCATCCTCCCCTCCCTGCCACACTGCCGGTGTTTGTCGAGTTGGATTTTACTCAAGGGTGGCCAGAGGATTTAATGAGTTACTCTCACAGGGCTGCCTTGCAATTTACCATGACAGAACTGCAGCTCCTATCGATGAAAAAATATCTGCTAAGCTATTCTGAACTACTTATGGAACAGGAGCCTGCTGTGCTGCTTGAGAACAGCCATCCTGCCCAGCCAGGCCCCTCTCAGGATCCACTTATGGGTTTGGCCTAAAGTGAGAGCCCCCAGGCCACTAGCCATGCTACTTTAATTTAATTTAAGGCAGCCTACAAATAAGTCAGAAGAAATTAAGGGAATCAGCTGTTCAAATCAGAATGAAAATCAATTGGGAGTCACATTCTCAGAGTCTTTTCATGCTCTCTCCTAGTCCTTCCACAAGGCTCTCTAGTCTTTGGAAGCTCTCTACTAGTCCTTCCACAAGGCTCCCTAGTATTTGGAAGTTCTCTCCTAGCCCTTCACAGGGCTCTTTATTCCTTGGAAGCTCTCTCCTAGTCCTTCCACAAGGCTCCCTAGTCTTTGGAAGCTCTCTCCTAGTCCTTCCACAAGGCTCTGTTGTCTTTGGAAGCTCTCTCCTAGTCCTTCCACAAGGCTCTCTAGTCTTTGGAAGCTCTCTCCTAGCCCTTCCACAAGGCTCTGTAGTCTTTGGAAGCTCTCTCCTAGCCCTTCCACAAGGCTCTCTAGTCTTTGGAAGCTCTCTCCTAGTCCTTCCACAAGGCTCTCTAGTCTTTGGAAGCTCTCTCCTAGCCCTTCCACAAGGCTCTCTAGTCTTTGAATCATTTTTCTGAGCATCTCTGAGTCTTCTTAAGAGTGATGTCATCTTTCAGATGATGTAATCTATGCCCAGAAACTGATCTGAGAAGATGCATTCCCTCCATTCTACAACTTCTTTGTACAATGGCATTTCCAGAGAAGAAAAGGACAGGAATTCAGGGAAGTTTGGGAGTTCTCATTGACACAATAGTTTGAAAATCACCAAATTGTCTTTTTCTTCAAGTTTCAGTTGCAAAAACTTGAAGCTGTAATTCTTTTTTTTTTTTTTTCCTGATGAAAATGTGAGAAACTCCTCTCAGGATAATCTTGTCACTATGATATGTATCAGAACTATCACTCAGTTCCCTTCCTTCCCAGTATAATCCTTCACATGGCTTCTGAAATCAAACTCTTCTGGTTATCTCTGGCTATGTGCTAGCTGGAAACCAATTTACATGAGAAGGATTTTACTGTTGCCCCACTAAATGTTCTTGGTTCATAAGTCAAAACAGTTTGAGCTTAAATATAGGTTACTGTATCCTGGCACCAAAGCAAGGGTAGATGCTCTGGGGGACAAAAAAAAAAAAAAAAAAAAAAAAAGGAAAACTCAGCAAATTGTTCTTAGGAAAACCCTAAATCCCTAAATCAATCCATGTTTTGCTCTGAAAACCTCTTTTTCTTGTCTAGCTGCATTCCTTCACTTTTAGTTGAGGAGTTACCTGGTACCATTCTGCTTTTGTGGCTTCTGCTGGGTGACCTTGGCCTAAGCTCTGTAGGATGCTAATGCTGAGTCTGCTTCCTGCACTTCTCCTCAGAGGCAGCAGGGTGAGTTTCCAGCTCACTGCTCCAAGTGACCATGTGTCTCCATGCTCACCTCATCCTCAAGAACCATTCAGCAGTACAGACTCTCTCTAAGAGCTGCTGGAGCTAAGGAGAGCTTCCCTGGATAACTGGAGCACCCATCTCTGCTCTGACCCTGGCACTACAGCCCAGGCACCATGCCAGTCCTCCTGCACCTCTGCTAACTACACACAGATCCACAGATTTCATCACGTTGGAAGGTACCCTAAAGGGTCATCTTGTCCAACTCCCCTGTAGTCAGCAGGAACATCTCCAACTAAAGCAGGCTGTCCAGGGACACATCAAGACTGACCTTTGAATGTCTCCAGGAATGGGGCCTCAACCACATCCCTGAGCAACCTGTTCCAGTATTTCCCCATCCTCATTGTGCAGAACTTCCTCCTGAGGTCCAACCTAACTCTCCCCCGTTCGAGTTTCAAACCATTGCCCCTCATCCCATCACCACAAGCCCTTCTAAACACTCCCTCCCCAGCCTTCCTGTAGGTCTGTTTCAGATATTGAAATGCAGCTCAAAGGCCTCCCCAGAGCCTTCTCCAAGCCAAACAACCCCAATTCTTTCAGCCTGTCTCCATAGCAGAGGTGCTCCAGCCCTCTGATCATCTTTGTGGCCCTCCTCTAGACCTGCCCTACCAGACAGTGAAGTTGCTACCATGTTATTCAGGCCATCTAGGCTGCAGTCAGTTGCAAGTATGCCTTCCTACACTGCAATCAAGCTTTCTACTGCAGGGTAGATATGGCAGACACTTCAAAAGGACTCTATTTATACTCTGCCCTACTGGTAAATTCATTCGTTGGACCACTCATGCAAAATGGATAATGCAAATGAAACTGCTACATTTGGAATGAAGTTTATTTTCACACTCTGGTGCACAGGAGTGCAGTAGATTGTTTTTCTCCTTCTTTTTTTTTTTTTTTTTTTTTTTTTCTTGAGGTTGTTTACCCAGCTGTAGTCCCCAAAGTCCTTGTTTCAAGATCTGGGGGAAGATGTCAGAGCAGTCCTGCTGCTGAGCTGGAATGGTGCAGGCACTTCATACCACTGGCTCTGGAGCCCAGAGACTCCCACCTAGGATGGATCTGGAACTGCTGAGTGGCTGGCTGGGTTACAGCACTGCAGCCGTGGCCAAGGCTGCACTCTGCTCACTGCAGGGTGAGTGATAAATTCATGCAGAGCATGGACAATTGCAGGGGAAGGAACAGAGAGGCTGGCTCTGAGCTCAGGAAGTGACCACTTAGCCCTGTGCTCAGAGCTACACTAACACACAGATGAAACACCCAGGTAGGAGCTACAGGAAGTAGCCGAAGGTCCATCTCGGAGGTACAGCAAGCAGATCAAGGTCTCTGTGCACACTGGATTCCCCCTCCTCCTCGGGTAGGACTACAGTGACCTCTCCATCAAGTCACTGCATAAGATCAGTAGAATCACACAACTTTTTGGGTTGGAAGAAACCTTTGAGGTCACAACAACCAACTGCTCACCTAGAGCTCACACCTCCACCACTACTGCTAAGCCTGTCCCTCAGCACCACATCAACACATCTTTTAAACACCTTCAGGGATGGTGACCCCACCACCTTCCTGGGCAGCCTGAATGGGCATTGGCACAGGCTGTAGAGGTGAGCAAGGATGTTCTACCCAGACACAAGGCAGCACACTCCCTCTCTGACTCCTCCACCCACCCCTAGAAGCTCTGCCTCAGCCTGCCCTAAGCATACTCCTGTAGTTGGTACACACATGCTTCTCCAGTGGACTAGAGTGCCCTACTCACAAGATAGTTTTTAGCCTATCTAGCAACAGAGCCTGTGAGAGAAGGATACCACCTAGCAGATGAGACACTGGATGGGATAATGTAGTGGAGCAACTGAGAACAGAAGTCTTCAGCACCACTCTCCCCACATTCCTCCTTCTTGAACTCCGCACAGCAACCTGCCCCATAAGTAGTCCCAGAGTAAATCCAGTCCAGCCCTGCAATTAGCACCTTCAGATCACCACTGCTGATCTGTGCAGTGAGGAAAGGTTAACTGAACTTTCAGAGATGGCACTTCAGAGGAAGAAAGAACTGTCAGGTGTGGTTTCAAGGAGCACAACCACTTGCTCCCATGCAAAGCTGAAGCAGCACTTCTCTTCCCTCTCTCCTTGTTGCTTCGTAGCATGTGCTGCACCAATGACAAGGGAGCAGCCCTTCTCTCTGCCTCCCTCACCCAACTGAGATGGTGGAAAGCCCCCCAGGATCATACTCTCTCTGGGAAACTGCTGCTTGGGTCGAGCCCTGCCTGAAAAAAAGACTATCATGTTTGCTCAGTTGGGCTCTGCAATGCATAACAGAGTCTGCATTGCAGTCTCAAACTGCAATCCAACACCATCTGTCCCTTCCACTTGCAGCACTGCATCACTCCAGGGAGTCTGCTCTTGTGGGGGGGGGGGGGATCCAAGGAGTGCCTGGCTCTGCTGACCCCCCAAACCCATGATAGCCAGAGAAAGGGATGGGGAAAATGCCCCTCACCAATCTGTATCAGGAGACTGAAATTAGAAACGGCTGCTCAGACAAACTGTTTAAGAAACCAGACAGGAAGGGTGCAGCTGATTTCCTCTCATTTCAGCATTTTTTCAAACAAATTCAGTATAATCAACACCAAATACTCTCAAATCCTTTTCAATCACCCTATGGAAAGGGAGTGAAGGAGCAGAGAGAAGCAAGCACAGAGCTGCAAGCACAGAGCTGCAGCATAACTGTGTCTGAAGGAGCTACTTTAACAACAGCCTAAGCCATCAGCTCGCCTTTCCTGAGTGTTCTTGGGTTAGAGGACAAGAAAGCAATGCAACCAAGGGACAAGACAACAGATCTGGAGATACTTCATTGCTCTATCAGTCTCTGATTTACCGAGTCACACCAGGAAGGGCACTTTTGCTTTATTTATGCACTTCCTCCTTGCCTGTATTGTGAAGCAAATGACCCCAGCAGTGAAACCTTTAGAGTTGCAGCCATGTCCCCAAGCACACCCAAAGAGCACCTTGCACAATGTCAGCCCAAACCTCAGCAAGCCATTCTGCTCTGCTCTGAGTGAAGCACTCAACAACTACACCACCAAAAAGATGAAGCCTGGAATTTGTACAGTATGCACCAGTGCTCTCTCTCCCAGCCTGTGATGCTAGGAGGAGGAAACAGCTCAGTTCTATCAGGAATTAGTGTTCTGACAGCTCAGTGCAATCTAGCCATGACCTGCATGGCTGCTTTCCCTTCGCATTCCCAGGAGCACACTCTGCATTAGATCAGGCTCTGCTCCAAAGCAAAGGAGAAAGTATGAGGAGGAAGATGAAATTGCCTTGACCAGCTTCCCTTGTCCTGAAAATATGCTCCTGACATGTGGAGAAAGCTGCAGGGAGTTTTCTCTTTGCTTTAGAGAGCATAGAGACAGGAAAAAATAACTAATTTTCAAGCTATTTGTAAGGTTGTGGCTACACCTGACAACTCAGGTTGCATATTTCAACTTGACAAAGGCTTGTAGTAATAGGATGAGGGGCAATGGCTTTGAGCTGGAAGAGGGAAGATTAAGACTGGAGATTAGGAAGAAATTCTTTAGAGAGAGGGCAAGGAGACACTGGAACAGGTTGCCCAGGGAGGCTATGGATGCCCCCTCCCTGGAGGTGTTGAAGGCCAGGTTGGATCAGGCCTAGTTGGATGCAGTCCAGGTTGGATGAGGTTTAGTAGGAGATGTCCCTGGGCATGGCAGGGGGTTGGAATTAGCTGATCTTTAAGGTCTTTAAGCTGATCTTCCAGCCCAAACCATTCTATGATTCTGCCAGGAGCAGCAGAGGGGCCAGGTCTTTGTTTTTAGACAGACTCAATTTATCTGCAGATTGCTCTTCTTTCCTCTTCTTCTTCCAGAATGGCTTGGTGATGTGTTTATAACCTTTCTAAAGCAGGAAGGTGATAAACGTATCACCAAGCCATTTATTGAAGATATAAGCATGGAAAAGAAGATGCTTAGGTAAGCAAATGCCACAGGTTCTGCAAATCAGCCATCTCTAGACCTTTCCTATGAGCTATTTCTGCACCTTTTTAGGGCTCTGAGGGGGCAAGACCCTGCTGTCTGCCTAACTGTTCCACTCACAGGGTATTTTATAGATTTATAGAATGGTTTAGGTTGGAAGGGACCTCAATGCTCATCCAGTTCCAATCCCCCGCCATAGGCAGGGACACCTCCCACGAGAACAGGTCACTCAAGGCCTCATCCAACCTGGCCTTCAACACCTCCAGGGAGGTTGTGGAGCACAGAACTGATTCTGTGTTCCGCAACCTCCCTGGGCAACCTGTGCCAGTGTCTCACCACCCTCACTGGAAAGAACTTCTTATATAATCATAGAATGGTAAGGTTGGAAGGGACCTCAAGGATCATCCAGTTCCAACCCCCTGCCAGGGGCAGGGACACCTCCCACTAGTACAGGTCACTCAAGGCCTCGTCCAACCTGGCCTTGAACACCTCCAGGGAAGGAGCATCCCTGGGCAACCTGTTCCAGCATCCTGTTCTTCCTAACATCCAGTTTAAATCTCCCCTCTGACAGTTCAAAACAATTACTCCTCGTCCTGTCATTACAAGACCTTGTCAATAGTCACTCCCCAGTCTTCTTGTAGGCCCTCTTCAGACACTGGAAGGCTACTACAAAGTCTCCTTGAATCCTTCTGAAAAGCCCCAACTCTTGTAGCCTGCCCTCTTAGGAGGACAGGTAAACACTTCCTGCAGAGGGTCCACCTGTACTTACTCTCCTCCCAGCCCACACATCAGCTCCACAGGTTACACATAGTACAATCGAGATGCAGCCAGCAGAGTCTCCAGTGACTCAGTAACAATGCACTGAAGACCCTCTTGGGCCACTGCTTTAGCAAAGCATCAGGCTGAAGACACAACTGGGATAAAGCAGGAGAAGGGGCATTCAGAGAAAGGCCTTTTGTGGAAGGCCAAGAGAAGTGGGGAAAAGATTTCAGGTGCAAGTGCAGGCGGGGCTGTGCTCACCTCCTCCCACTGGTGGATGTAGCGGATGAGGCGCGAGAGGCGCAGCAGGCGCAGCAGGCTGAGGATCTTGGTGAAGCGCACGATGCGCAGGGCCCGCGCCGTCTTGTACACCTCCGAGTCAATGCGGGTCTCAACTATCAGGAAGATATAGTCCACAGGGATGGAGGAGATAAAATCCACCACAAACCAGCTCTTCAGGTACTTCATCTTGATCCTCTGTGGGTCTAGGATGATCTCTGTGTTGTCCTCCACCACGATGCCTGTTCGGAAGTTGAGGACGAGGTCAATGAGGAAGAAGGTGTCTGAGACCACGTTGAAGACAATCCATGGCGTAGTGTTCTCATCCTTGAAGAAAGTGATGCCCACAGGGATGATGATCAGGTTCCCTACCATCAGGAGCAGCATGGTCAAATCCCAGTAAAACCTGGACAGCAAGACAGAGACATGTGAGGTCAGCTGTAGCACAGGAGATCAGAAAGCCCACGTCAACAGAAGTAAAGTGCTTTATACATCTCTTTGTCATTCCTTCCCTGTGCTCTGCTGGTCTGCCTGATGTACTCGGAGTGCTCGAGATGCTAATGAACTAATTAATAACATAGGGGCACTCATTTTCTGGCTTAGAAAGTTCAGGGAGAAATTGGGTACATAGCTGGACACACTACTTGAAAACTGACTTCAGGGCCACCCAAGAAGAGACTGACACACCTGCAACTGTTAGATGAAGAAAAAGAGAACAAGAGTTTGGAAGGCCTCAGAGTCTCTGCGCCAATAAAGTCATTTGCAGTTCAGATCATCAGGCTTGCTCCTACTGCCTGATTTTTCTTTAGAAGCACCTAGCACTGATAGCATTGGGCTCAGGATGGGACTGGAGACCATGCTGTGATCTGCAGGGCTCAGTGTAACTACAGAATCAACAAATCCCAGCCTGGTGGGGTTGGAAGGGACCTCTGGACCTCCAGTCCAACACCTCTGCTAAAGCAGGGGCACCCACAGCAGCTTGCCCAGCCAGGATCACAATGTCCAGGTGGGGTTGGAATCTCTCCAGAGGAGACTCCACAACCTCTCTGGGCAGCCTGCTCCAGGGCAAGATTGATAAACACAGAGTCCAGTGTCTGGAAATACCTCTGTCATTTCTAAAGTAAGCAATGGCAACATTTAACTACTGTGCCATGAAGCATGGCCTCCAAAAAGCTTATCTTCACTTTAGTGGCAAGTCAATACTATCCAGGGGGCCTTCCAAAGACATCCATTGTTGGTTCTGAAGGCACACACAATCCCAGCATCAATCCTCTGTTATTTGCTTGGGATTTCCCTCAGGCATTAGTGTAAAACATACACAAACACACAAAGCTGCCATGGCTCACCCAGAGTGAGGACTAAACATTGCCTGTGTCTCATACTTTGTCGAGGAAGTCTCACAAAGGAGCCTGACTGCCCAGCACTGGGCTTCTCCAGTATCCTCCCTCTTGAGGAGCAGGACTTGGCGGTGTCAGCTGGTGACAAACTCCCCAGGAGCCAGCACTGGTGGCTGGCAGCCCAAAGGCAGCTGTGTGCTGGCTGCAGCCAGAGCAGGGAGAGCAGCAGCACAGGGAGGGGATTCTGCCCCTCTGCTCTGCTCAGACCTCACCTGCAGCACTGCCTCCAGTTCTGGGGTTACCAGCAAAAGAAGGACATGGAGCTGATGGAGCAGGTGCAGAGCAGGCCACAAAGATGATCAGAGGGCTGGAGACTGTCCCCTGTGGGGACAGGTTGGGAGAGTTGGGGCTGTTGAGCCTGGAGAAGAGAAGGCTGCAGGGAGACCTTAGAGCAGCCTTCCAGTACCTGAAGTGTGCTACAGGAGAGCTGGGGAGGGACTTTTGACAAGGGCTTGGAGTGACAGGATGAGGGGCAATGGCTTTGAGCTGGGAGAGGGGACAGTGAGAGTGGAGAGGAGGAAGAAATTCTTTCCAGTGAGGGTGAGGAGGCACTGGAATAGGTTGCCCAGGGAGGTTGTGGATGCCCCCTCCCTGGAGGTATTCAAGGTCAGGTTGGATGAGGCCTTGAGCAGCTTGGTCTAGTGGGAGGTGTTCCTGTCCATTGTGGGGAGTGGGGAACTAGACAATCTTTAAGGTCTCTTCCAACCCAAGCCATTCTGTGAAATGCTTCCCATGCAGAGATGTGCTGTGCTGTCACATGGCCAGGATTTTGGCAGCTCTACATTGTGTGCTACAGGCTGGCTACTACAAGGCTGTGAAATATTGTAAATAGCTTGTAGCAAGATGCTCTGATAACAGCAAATGAGCAAAGCACAGAGAACAAACATGATCAGGTTTGGTCACTTCAACCTGAAGACAGAATATTCAGGAAGATGCAGTGGCTCTTCTAGTCAGTCACAGTAATTACCATGGTGTTTATCAGGATCAGAGGATGTTAGGGGTTGGAAGGGACCTCCATAGATCATTGAGTCCAAGCCTCCTGCCAGAGCAGGACCAGAGAATCTAGCACAGGTCACGGAGGAACACATCCAGACAGGGCTTGAAAGGCTCTAGAGAAGGAGACTCCACAACCTCTCTGGGCAGCCTGCGCCAGTGCTCTGGGACCCTCACAGTAAAGAAGTCCTTTGTCATGTTGAGGTGGAACTTCCTGTGCTGTAGTTTCCATCCGTTACCCCTTGTCCTATCCCAGGGCACAACTGAGCAGAGTTTCTCCCCTCCCTCTTAACCCCCAGCCCTCAGATATTTATAAACATTGATTAGATCTCCTCTAAGTCTTCTCTTCACCAGACCAAACAGCCCCAGGTCCCTCAGCCTCTCCTCATCAGGCAGTGCTCCAGCTCCTTCATCACCTTCATAGCCCTCCCTTGGACTCTCTCCAGCAGATCCCTGTCCCTCCTGAACTGGGGAGCCCAGAACTGGATGCAGTATTCCAGGTGAGGTCTCACCAGGGCAGAATAGAGGGGGAGCAGAACCTCCCTTGCTCTGCTGGCCAGACTCCTTTTAATGTCCCCCAGGACCCCATTGGCCTTCTTGGCCAGGAGGGCACATTGCTGGCCCATGGAGAGCTTCTTGTCCCACAGCACTCACAAGTCCTTCTCCACAGAGATGATCTTCAGTGGATCACCTCCCGGCCTGTACTGGGGCAGTTTATTGTTCTTCCCCAGGTGCAGGACTCTGCACTTATCCCTGTTGAACCTCCTTAGGTTCCTCTCTGCCCAGCTCTCAGCCTGTCCAAGTCTCACTCAATGGCCACACAGCCTTCAGGTGTCTCAGCCAAGCCTCCCAGTTTGTTATCTTCAGCAAACTTGCTGAGCAGACTCTCTGTCAAGGAGTCTATGTTGTTATTAGTCTCTTGAGGACCTAATCAACCTAATTCCTATTCCATAAAAGAGGTGACAGCATATTTAACATGAGGGAGAGGATGGAGCCTTCCTTTAAACCAACTGTCTCAAGAGCAGTTGGGTCAACAGTGAGTCTGGATTGACAGTGATGGAAGGAAGGAACTGTTTGTTTTGCTGAAGGAGGACATAAAGGAAGGGAGGGAAGGAAGGGAGGGAAGGAAGGAAGGAAGGAAGGGAGGGAGGGAAGGAAAGGTAGAAAACTGCTGGGTTTGCTGAAGGAGGACACCAAGGTATGGAAGGAAGGAAACTGCTGGGTTTGCTGAAGGAGGACACCAAGGTATGGAAGGAAGGAAACTGCTGGGTTTGCTGAAGGAGGACACCAAGGTATGGAAGGAAGGAAACTGCTGGGTTTGCTGAAGGAGGACACACAGAGGCTGTTTCTGTGTTTGACAGATTAGGGTCAAAATCACAGAAATATTTTAGGAGAAACAGATTTGCCTTAAAGATCCTCAAAATGTAGCTTTGGTAAGAGTTGTTCAGCTTAAGCCTGGCCCTCACACCAGCCCCAGCTGCTGCAGAAGGGTATCAGTGTAGTGAGAGACATCTCCATCGGTTTGCTAAAGCCTCGGTAGGAAACCAAAAAAGGCAGAACATGCCTTTGAAGTCTCCTCTCCACTTTCAAGCACCTAAAAGCATATTTAAGACTCCATCTCTTACCCCTGTACAGCCAGGGTCACAAACCAGCAGCACACCAGCAATTCTCAGAACCAGTCAGGAAAGCCTGATGGGAACTGATTTCACTCTGAGCAAAGGTATCCACTAATGAGGTTCCTCAAAAATGCTCTTCCTTGTTGTGATGGTGCTGTGGCCCTGCAGGCAAAGGTAGCATGCAATCTTTCACTGAGGATAAAGGGACACTTGGTGCTGGTAAACACTCAGCAATGAGGTTTGTCCATATGCTCCTAAGAGCAAGGCACTGTCACACCCTACTGTGCATTAATGCTGTCGAAATCCATCTTGTGGCCTTCCTTATTAAGGGCCTGAGATGATGCTGCAGCTTCCCTCCTCAATTAATCTAGATAACTGCACAAGAGCAGGAAGTCTGGAAGCTGTGTGTACATTATTACCGAAAATAAATAACCTCCTCACCATCTTTAATTTGCCTTGGGGGATACAGGAAGAGATGTGCACAAAGAAAATGATTTTTTCCCAAGTTTCAAATTAATGGCATGAGGCAGACATGGCCAGGCTTGCAGAGATGAAAAGGTAAGGGGCTTTATTCAGACAACTTTGGATTTCCACAGAAATCCAGCCACAGAATCCCAGCATGGTGAGGGCTGGAAGGGACTTCTGGGGATTGTCCAGTCCACCCCTCCCTGCTAAAGCAGGGGGCACCCACGGCAGCTTGCCCAGCATCCCAACATCCAGGTAGGGTTGGAATCTCTCCAGAGAAGGAGACCCCACAACCTCTCTGGGCAGCCTACTCCAGGGCTGCAGCACCCTCACACCAAACAAGCTCCTCCTCCTGTTCAGATGGAACCTCCTGTGTTTCAGTTTGTGCCCTCTGTTCCTTGTCCTGCCACTGGGCACCACTGACAAGAGTCTGGCTCCATCCTCTTGCCCCCCACCCTTTAGCTCTTGCTCAGCACTGAGAGGATTCCCTCTGGGGCTACTCTTCAAGGCTCACCAGGCCCAGGGCTCTCAGCCTTTCCTTCTCACAGAGATGCTCCAGGCCCCTCAGCAGCTTTGCAGCCTTCAGTGGAGTCTCTCCAGTAGTTGTCTGTCTCTCTTGAACTGGGGACCCCAGAACTGGACACAGCTCTCCAGATGTAGCCTTAGTAAAGCAGAGGAGGAGGAGAATCTCCCTCAACCTGCTGGCAACACTCTTCTTGTGCCTCTAATTTTTATGCTGCCTTTCAATACTTAGGGGCAACTGGGGACAATGACAACAGTGGCTAGGCTGGTTCACACTTCCAGTAAGGTGTTTTTCACACACAGCCCACATAAAGTGCTTTCTGCCTGACCATAGCACCTCCTCCTTTCCCAGTCTCTACTAGTCAAGCACAGTCACACCACAGTCAGCTGTCCTGCATCCTGATTTACAGCTTTTCTTGCTCTTGCAGCTCTAAGATATCAAGCTCACTTCACACACTCTTCAGTCCCACTCTGCCAGTGCTGCTGAACTGTCCACACAGAATCATGGTTTGCCATGTGGGCAAGCAAAGATGAAGCAAACAAAAATCACAGAATCACAGAATGGTGGAGGTTAGAATGGACACCGAGAGATCATCTTCTCCAGCCCCTTGCCAAAGCAGGATCACCCAGGGCAGGCCACACAGGAACACATCCAAATGGGTTTTGAAAGTCTTCAGAGAGATTCCACAAGCTGTCTGTGCAGCCTGCTCCAGGGCTCCAGCACCCTCACCATAAAGAAATTTCTCATGCTGAGGTGGAACCTCCTGTATTCCAGCTTGTACCTGTTGCTCCTTGTCCTATCACTGGGCACCACCACAAAGAGCCTGGCATCTTCATCTTGACACCCCTCAGATATTTATAGACATTGATCAGATCCCCTCTCAGCTTTCTTGTCTCCAGGCTAAACAGCCCCAGGTCCCTCAGCCCTTCATCACAGGAGAGATGTTCAAGTCCTCCAGTCATCCTTGTAGCTCTCTGTTGGCCTCTCTAGTAGATCCCTGTCTCTCTTGAATTGAGGTTCCCAAAACTGGACACAGTATTCCAGGTGTGGAACTCATTGCCATGCATCTCTTAAACAGCTCTCCTCAAGGGTGTACTGCTGACCCATGATTATTGTCACTGGCTCCTTTCTGTTCTGACTTTTAAAGCCTTCACTTGCAAAACCCAGAGGGTGAACTTCTGCATCCAACATACAAAACCCAGAGGGTGAGCTTTTGCATCCAACACACAAAACCCAGAGGGTGAACTTTTGCATCCAACATACAAAACCCAGAGGGTGAACTTCTGCATCCAATATACCCCTGCTAATGAAAAGGGATCAAATGTGTTGGGGTGGGGAGAGAACCTTTGGGCTCTATGAAGGAGGCAGAAAAACACACATTTCAGCACAAAATTTCCCCTTCCTTTACAATATAAACAGCTTAGAAGTTAACACTGAGCTCTGAAGAGTCCACAGCTCCTGCACATTTGGATTTTCCCCACATGTGAAGTATGACATGCTCAGGGTAGCATCACTGGATTTGGACTGAATGGACTCTCAGGGACCACAGCACCTCAAAGGTCTAATATCATCCATGTGTCATTTTGTATTTACACTCAGGAACATCTTTTCACTCCCTGTAAATTATGGGCCAGAATGACTAACGGTGCATGTGATGTATGTAAGGGCAAGCACCAGCTATTAATAACCCATGTTTGCTGTATTTCTGTTGTTCCTTTCACCCAGGGATTCCACAGAGCTGACAGTGATGAACTCGGCTCCACTGCACCCATGAGAGGCAGATAGAGTCATTATCCTTGTCGTGCAGACAGAGAAGCCACACAGCAAAAATTAAGAGAATGGGATTTATCCACAAAGGTCTGAGGCTAAATAAGGGCTAGGGTCTGAATTTGATTCTAGAGTCCAACCAGATCTGAAGCTATTCATGTGGCTTGGGGAGGGGGGGAGCAGAAATAGAGTTTAAGAAGGGAAGCATCTCATGGACATCTTCCTCTGCTATCCTTTCTTCTCCTCACTCCTCTTCCTGTTTTCAAAAGCCTACATAAAAAATTAACAGATATGAATGTATTGTTTTATCCCAGTTGACTCAGTGCAACTGAACAGCTCACAGAGCAGGGAACAGCCAGCACTAGATAAACCAGATGTCTTGTTCAAACATACTTAGGTTTTATACTACATCCTACTTTGTGCACGCTTCTTGGCTCTGAAAGTCACATTTTAACATGCACCGCTACCCTCCATCTTTACATTCCTAATATATTATTTAGCAGCAACAGAATCCATCTGAGAATTAGTGTGGCTAAGAGAAGAGAGGCTCTTTAAGCATAGCTGGTGCCACTCTGTTGATTTGCTGGTGTGTACACTTGGTAGGTATTAGCTTTGTGGTTGTTGAGCAGAAAGTTAGATCATCTCTCTGTTGTGCCTAGCGCAGAAGGTAGCAGCAGGCCAGGAATATTGCTTTCGGATGTCATGGCTTTAATTAAATAAACCTTGATTTTTTTTCAGCACTGTTCCATGATGCAGTGTAACCAATTATAGTGCATGAGCTCAGGAAGGATCATGGTCAACTGGAGAGAAAATAAGAGGCTCGCAGAGGGTAGCTTGGTCAGCACGACTGTGTCAGTGTGGCATCCCAAACCGGGCTTGGAGTGGGGCAGATCTGTAGCCTCAACTTCTGTTCTTGCTCTGCAGTGTTTGCAGTGTCAAAGAGAAGGTAGACCTGAGCAACCTCACCTCTAAATTTACAAAGCTTTTTTGGATGTTTTCAGCTTCTGCTGAAACGCAGCCAGCTCTGGGTTGAAGTGATGCAATGCCTGAAAGAGTTCAGAAAGGAAGAAAAAGTAAAACTGCACCTGTCAACACCAGGGAGCCAGGATGTTCTCACCAGCAGTGGGACACAGCTCAGGCACCGTGGCCAACCTTCTGAGCCTTACAAGAACACATCTTTAATTCACAGAATGGCTTGGGTTGGATGTGACCTTCAAGACCATCTAGTCACAACTCCCTCAGCGTGAGCAGAGACACCTTCCACTAGACCAGGCTGCTCAAGGCCTCAGCCAATCTGGCCTTCAGCACCTCCAAGGAGGGGGCATCTCCAGCCTCCCTGGGCAACCTGTTCCAGTGTCTCCCCACCCTCACTGGGAAGAATTTCTTCCTCATCTCCAGTCTCAATCTGCTCTATTCTAGATCAAAGCCATTGTCCTTCATCCTGTCACTACAAAAGTCCCTCCTCAGCTTTCTTGTAGGCCCCTTCAGGTACTGGAAGGTCACTATAAGGTCTCCCCAGAGCCTTTTTTTTTCTTAATGAACATATCTTGCTGAAGCCAGTCCCAAAGACAAAGCCAATCACTCTCCCAAGCCTGGCTTGGTGCTGACTCAAGAAGCAGAGTGCCACCTACTGAGGCACCAATGCCATCTCCATCATCTGCTGAGGAACTGCTGCTTCATTCGCTTACAGAGCTGATGAAAATCTGCCTCCTTCCCCCCATGATGGGTTAGAGCCTGCTGCGCTCCCCAGCAGCTACCCTGAGAGGAAAGAGGTTGTGCTTCAATTCCCTGTGCTGTGAGTTAGGCTAGAAATAGAAATCATCTCTTGTGAGGAGCATCAGTGGATGGCAGCGTGGCTGGAGCAGCAAGAGTGGGAGGAAAATTTACTCCAGAAAGCAGTTGTTCACACAGGAGTCAGAACACAAAGGAGAGAGAAAGAGAAAAGGCAGGAAGAGCTCCTTCCCTGTCTTTGGAAGCAGTACCTTTCCCAGATATGAGTAGGTGCGTTGCTACTGTTCCAAACTTTGCATTATTCACAGAGACAATAGGAGGAACATGGTGATTCACTGCTCCTAAACACACTACAGGACACTAAGCAAGCCACTGAGCCCCAGAATTTACTTGCTGGAAGAATCTGTTTACTTATAGGGAGCTATTCAAATACCTGTGGACTTGAAAACCTCTTTGAAGTCAATATCCACACTCCCCGCAAAAAACTGTCAAACGACTTACAAAAAGAATTGAGGTTGTTCAGCCTGGGAAAGAAGGCTCCAGAGAGACCTTAGAGAAGCCTTCCAGTACCTGAAGGGGGCTACAGGAGAGCTGGGGAGAGACATTCGACAAGGGCGTGGAGTAACAGGATGAGGGACAATGGCTTTGAGCCGGGAGAGGGGAGAGTGAGAAGGGAGATGAGGAAGAAATTCTTGATAGCGAGGGTGGCGAGACACTGGCACAGGTTGCCCAGGAAGGTTGTGGATGCGCTCTCTCTGGAGGTGTTCAAGACCAGGCTGGATGAGGCCTTGAGTAACCTGGGCTAGTGGGAGGTGTCCCTGCCCCTGGCATGGAGTTTGGAATTGGATGATCTTTAAGGTCTCTTCCAAGCCAAACCATTTTGTGGTTAATCATGCTGTATAATGGGAAAGGATTGAAGTGACCCAGCTAAAGAATAAGACAAACAGTTTTAATACCTCCTGACCAGCCTATGCAAATGACACATATGCTCTGCCATCCCCAAACCTCCCAGAGAGCTCTGGTAATTAGCCATGCATTACAACAGGCCAAGGAGAAGAGCTCTGCTATGTCCCAGCCTCCTCTAGAATTCCCTGGCTGCCTGCTTCGGTAGCGCCGGCTGCTTCGCATTCAGCCTGGGTCGTCCCTGTCTGCTCCAGAACAAGGGCTGCACCAAAGGCCACCTCACTGCCAGCTGCTGCTGAGCAGAGACAGCAAATACAGAGTGGACACACACCCAGAGCTGAAGGACTGGTAAGGGCTACATTGGGGTTACCTGCTCCTATGGGTCTATGGAAGGTGTCTCAATTACCTCCTGATGATTGAAGCGTGTCCAGAGAAAGGCAACGAAAGTGGTGAAGGGTGTGGAGAACAGGGCTGGTGAGGAGCAGCTGAGGGACCTGGGGTTGTTTAGTCTGAAGAAGAAAACAAGGCTAAGGGGAGACCTCATTGCCCTGTACAACTCCCTGAAAGGTGGTTGGAGCCAAGTGGGAGTCTCTTCTGCAAGTTCTGCATAGGCCCATTTGTGGGCAAGAGAGCCAATGTTATCTGGGGCGCATCGGGAAAAGTGTGGCCAGCAGGGCTAGGGAGGTTCTGCTCCCCCCCCCCACTCTGCCCTGGTGAGACCACACCTAGAATACTGTGTCCAGGTTTGGGCTCCCCAGTTCAAGAGAGACAGAGATGTGCTGGAGAGAGTCCAACAGAGAGCCATGAGGATGAGTGGGGGACTTGAGCATCTCCCAAGAGGAGAGAGACTGAGAGCCCAGGGGTTGGTTAGTCTGGAGAAGACTGAGAGAAGATCTGATCAATGTCTATCAATATCTGAGGAGCAGGGATCAAGTTGGGGGGCCAAGCTCTTTTGGGTGGTGCACAGCAATAAGCCAAGGAGCAATGGATGCAAACTGGAGCAGAGAAGGTTTCAGCTCAACATGAGGAGAAACTTCTTTGGTGTGAGGGTGACAGAGCCCTGGACAAGCTGCCCAGAGAGGTTGTGGAGTCTCCTTCTCTGGAGACTTTCCAAACCCACCTGGCTGCATTCCTGTGGGAACTGCCCTGGGTGGTCCTGCTCTGGCAGGGGGGTTGGACTGGATGATCTCTGGAGGTCCCTTCCAACCTCTAAGGTTGTGTGATCCTGTGACTATATGATTCATAGGATTGGGTGATAGAATGAGAGGAAATGACCTGAAATTATGCCAGGGGAGAGTTAGGCTGGAGATTAGGAAAAAGTTCTTTGCTGCAAGAGTGGTCAGGGATTGGAACAGGCTGCCCAGGGAGGTGGTGGAATCCCCATCCCTGAAGGTGTTTGAGAAACCTGTGGACGTGGCACTTGGGGACACGGTCTTAGGCTGCTGGCTGGACTCCATCTTAGAGGTGTTTTCCAACTGAAACAATTCTCAGATTCTGTGACTGCAGGCCAGAGGTAGGAGTGGGAGCTTTGCTCAGCTGGCAGGCTGAACTACTCCTCTGTCTCTGAGCTGAGACACTGCAGCCATCATGATGCCTCAGCTGAGTCTCAGAGAGGAACTGGTGTCAGGGAGTTGTCAAGATGGGACACAGCTCTGCATGGGCTGAAGTCTGCTCTCAGGAGCAGAAGGGTTGTTAGCCAGTGATGAATGCTGAGTGCTTGCAGAAGCAGGTGGATGAGCAGGATAGCTCCCAGCACACTGCCTGCCACAAATGAGGTGCATGCCTCAGAGCACTTTGCTTCTAGATTTCTCAACACTTGTGCTGTGACACAACTTCCCTTGAACTCAACTGTCAGTGTTCCTTGAGGCAAGATATTCTCCAAGCTCTGTATTTAGCCTTTAACTTTGATTATCTCTAATCTACATAACTGCTCACCTGTGTGCAGTTCTGGAGCCTCCAGCACAGGAAGGCCATGGAACTGTTGGAGTGGGTCCAGAGGAGGGCCACGAAGATGCTCAGAGGGCTGCAGCAGCTCTGCTGTGAGGACAGGCTACAAGAGTTGGGGCTCTGCAGCCTGGAGAGAAGAAGGCTTCCAGGAGACCTTACAGTAGCCTTCCAGTATCTGAAGAGGGCCTACGGGAAGGCTGGGGAGGGATTATTTACAAGGTCTTGTAATGACAGGACAAGGGGCAATGAGTGCGCTGTAGTAGTGGGAGGTGTCCCTGCCTATGGCAGGGGGTTGGTACTAGGTGATCCTTGAGGTCCCTTCCAACCTTACCATTCTATGATTCTATGATTCTAATCCTCCCTGAACAGTGCAGAATTCCATACCCTGCTTGGAGCTTAGAATGTATGCTCATTTTATTACCCGAAAACATAATTACATGGATTTTGATGAGTGGAAAATTAAGGGAGATGTTGCTGATGTAATACTTGACCATGGTGTTTGCAGTCTAAGCAAGGCAGTCTGTTAGCTTTTTATTGCTTCCCTCCCATCGATTTCCAAACCTAACACTGCATTATTAAACAATAACCAATGTCCTGCATTTCTCAAAGTCCTGTCCATGCATTCATTAAATCCCAACAGACATTAATTGAATCCCAACAGACATAATGAAGAAGGCATTATTATCCTAGATTACAAAGAGATAGACTATGAGATAGATTTAGAGATTCAAACTAGTGGAAGGTGTCCCTGCCTATGGCAGGGGGTTGGAACTAGATGATCTTTGAGGTCCCTTTCAACCTTACTATTCTGTGATTCTATGGTTCTATCAAACAAGGGTTTGGGTTGCAAGGGGCTCCAGCTCCAACCCCCCTGCCATGCCCAGGGACATCTCCCACTAGCCCAGGTTGCTCAAGGCCTCATCCAGCCTGGCCTTGAACACCTCCAAGGAGGGGGCATCCACAACCTCCCTGGGCAACCTGTGCCAGTGTCTCACCACCCTTTCTATCAAGAATTTCTTCCTCATCTCCAGTCTCAATCTTCCCTCTTCTAGCTCAGAGCCGTTGTCCCTCATTCTGTCACTGCAAGCCCTCATCAAAAGTCCCTCCCCAACTTGCTTGTATCCCCCTTCAGATACTGGAAGGTTGCTCTAAGGTCTCATTGAAGCCTTCCTTTCTCCAGGCTGAACAGCCCCAACTCTCCCAGCCTGTCCTCATAGGTGAGGTTCTCTAGCCCACTTATCATCCTCATGGCCTCTTCTGGACCCCTTCCAGCAGTTCCACATCCCTCTTAAGCTTGAGGCCTCAGAAGCAGTGCTTCAGATGAGACCTGAGCAGAGGGGCAGAATCCCCCCCTGTGCTGCTGCTCTCTCTGCTTTGGATGCAGCCAGCACATAGCTGCCTGCTGGGCAGCGACCAGTGCTGGCTCCTGGGGAGTTTGTCCCCAATCTCTTCTCCTCCCAGACTGCTCTTGAGCCACTCCTCACCCAGCCTGTGTCTGCGCCTGGGATTTCCCTGCAGGACTAAGGACCTAAGATCTCCAGAGGCAGAACTACTACCCAGAACATATCCTAGCCTAATTTCAGAAGAGATTTCCAGTCACGTTCTATATACTGCAACTGGATTAGTAGCAGCAAAGGGGAAATCTCCTTCCTTGTCCAATGTAAAAATATAAATACAGCCACTCCTTGATGATGGTCTTATTGCAGCTGTAATACCTGACAATCTGCAAACACCACATTTGAGGCAGGGCTGCATTCAACCAGTTGTAACAAAGCACACTGTGCATTACGCCCTTGCTTTAACTTACCAAACACACTGACTTGGTCACTAGGAGTTAGCTTAAATCATTAGTTCCTGAATGGTACCCACAATACACTCACTCTGCTGTCAGGCTTCCTAAAGAGAGGAAGATCTGTGTGACAACCACAGACACCTGGACAAGCTGGAGAAGCTGGTCTCAAGAGGTTCAACAAGGCCACGTGCAAAGCCTCGCACCTGGGTTAGAGCAACCCCCAGTGTCAGCACAGGCTGGAGACAAAGAGCTGGAGAGTAGCCCTGCAAAAAAGGACTTGTGGTGGGTGAAAAGCTAAATATGAGCTAGCACCAAGTGCTGTCAGCCCAGACCCAGCCATGTCCTGGGCTGATTCCCAGTAGTGTGGGCAACAGGGGCAGGGAGGGGATTCTGCCCCTCTTCTGCGCTCTGCTGAGACTCCCCCTGCACTTCTGGGGCCAGCTCTGGAGTCCTCAGCACCCCACAGACAGGGACCTGTTGGAGCAGGGTAAGAGGAGGCCATGAAGATAATCTGAGGAGGCCAGGCTGACAGAGTTGGGGTTGTTCAGCCTGGTGAAGAGAAGGCTCCAGGAAGACCTTCTGGTAGCATTTCAGTGCTTCAAGAGCTGGTCAGAAAGCTGGGGACAGACTTTTGAGCAAAGCCTGTGGTGACAGGACAAGAGGGAGATGGTTTGAACTAAAAGGGGGAGATTTAGGCTAGAGAGAAGGAAGAAATTGCTTATAATAAGGGTGGTGAGATCCTGTCCCAAGTTGCCCAAAGAGGTGGTAGCTGTCCCATCCCTGGAAGCATGAGCATGAGGGGATTGCCTTTTTCATCAAGTATTGGCTAAGGAGAAATGAAAAAGCCTTCTCTTCATGTGGGCTCTGGCCTCTGCAGGGAGGGAGACATGGCTGGGTCTTCCAGGGCCATCTTTGCAGGGAGGCTGGACTAGGTGATCTCTGGAGGTCCCTTCCAACCTCGAGCATTCTATGGTTTTATATCCTTTCTGGGGCTCTTCTAAATAGATGGGACACTCAGTATTGCCTCTAAGAGCTGCTAGAGAAGCTACCAAAAAACCTAGTGGTGATTGTCCTTCACAAAAGAGAGATTTATCAAAGCACAGACATTTCTATGGCCTCCATCCAACCAGACAGTTTAAAACAGGCTTTGTGAACAGGCCAAGGCAACCAGTCCTGNATAATAAGGGTGGTGAGATCCTGTCCCAAGTTGCCCAAAGAGGTGGTAGCTGTCCCATCCCTGGAAGCATGAGCATGAGGGGATTGCCTTTTTCATCAAGTATTGGCTAAGGAGAAATGAAAAAGCCTTCTCTTCATGTGGGCTCTGGCCTCTGCAGGGAGGGAGACATGGCTGGGTCTTCCAGGGCCATCTTTGCAGGGAGGCTGGACTAGGTGATCTCTGGAGGTCCCTTCCAACCTCGAGCATTCTATGGTTTTATATCCTTTCTGGGGCTCTTCTAAATAGATGGGACACTCAGTATTGCCTCTAAGAGCTGCTAGAGAAGCTACCAAAAAACCTAGTGGTGATTGTCCTTCACAAAAGAGAGATTTATCAAAGCACAGACATTTCTATGGCCTCCATCCAACCAGACAGTTTAAAACAGGCTTTGTGAACAGGCCAAGGCAACCAGTCCTGACATTCTGTGAGTCTGCTGGAACAGCTTCATAGTGTTTGCTGCTTCTCCTCCTTGGAAAACCCAAACACTTTTGATTATCTTTGTGCTGAAGTGTTCCAGTCACGAACCAAAACCACATGAAGCGTTGTTTAAGCATGTGAAAAAAGAAGAAAAGGGAGCCTCGTCCCAAGGAGCTGCTGATACCCCTTCTCCTAAGTGTATTTCCCTTTCACTCAGGGAAACTGATGGTAAAACTGAAGTCACTTGGCTAGGACAGCAGCACTCTGACAGCTAGACAGTGCTTATCTGTCACTCAGGTTCCTCCAGATGCCATATGGTGTACGTGAACCACATAGCAAGGGGTGTCACCAGGCTCAGCCTCATGGAGCCCATGCAAGCCTTGCAGGGTGCTACTTCATTACAGCCTGAGGCATGGCAGGACAGAGAGGTTTGTGGAGGCTATGGAGCTGCTGCCTGGCTTCCAGGTGTCCTGGGATGAGAATTCTGGGCATCTAATCATAGAATCATAAAATGGTAAGGTTGGAAGGGACCTCAAAGATCATCTAGTAAAGACAGTGCCTACCACCTAACCCTGTGGGGTGCTTAACAGAAACGGCATCGTGGAAGACTCTGCTGTGCAATCTGCCATGGGGTAAATGCAAATGTCTTGGGAGAGCTACACCTAGCCCTTGCTCTCCAGACACTGTATCACACAGAAGCAATCAGCTCCTGCACTGCCTTGCCAGCAGTGCTGAGACTGAAACATGGCACAAGCACAAAAGCCATGGTGGATTCAGCACCAAGCAGTTGATTGACCGCTCTCCTCAACTCCCACTGCCTTCCTGCCTCCAGATATCACCCTAACAAATTAAACTGCATCTCAAGTCTATACTTGGAACCCAATCGTCCCAGAAAGGTAAAAATAAACAAGATTTCATTTCCCACTTTGGGAAGTACATGAACAAAAGCAGAGATAGCCACAAGAGATTTTGCTTGTTTCAGCTCTAAATTTGGAGTGTGGAGGCCAACAGAGCACACATCCCATTTCTGACTGAAAACAGTATTAGTAATATTTTCTCACTTGCCTGGCTGCAGCTATTCCTAGCTCATGGAGAATTTCCCTGTAACAAGCTGCAAAAGCAGTAAAAATCTTTCCTGCTACCTGTAGGAAGGCTTGTCCCCTCTCTTTCTGAAAGCCCAAACAGTTACACACACTGAATCCAGACAATTTATTGTTGCTCTCATAGCACCACTGAGGTGATCAAAGGTAAAAAGCACCTGTTCTGCAGTGGGAATTCACTGCAGCAGGGGCTGAAGATACCGTTGGGAAGATAATGTGGTGCAGATTCAGGAGGGGATGAGTACAAGTTTCCTCTGGAAGGAAATCAGCTCAGTGCAACCACTGGCAAACCAAGCCCTAACCTGTCTGGGTAGACTCTTCTCCCTACCACACACTTGGACCATTTCAGGCTTGTTGTTGAGGGAAGGTATAGGAACATTGCACGCCAGCTGCTGGGGGGCTGGGATTGCCTCCTACAGAGTCAGAAGAAGTGTTCCACTCCAGGGCTGCCTCAGCACAATGCAGCAGAAGGAACCTGCACCACCACACCACATGCTCCAGGAGTTGCAGAATTGAGTACCACTTGCTGTATGTAGCATTTAAGCACAAAATTGCTCGTGGCAGAAAGCCCAGGCCGGAAAGCTTTAACCCTCTCTTCATATCTCACTCCTAAGTATTTCTGGATTCCCTCTCCTCTGCCCCGCACCATGCTGAATCCCAAAGGTTCTCAGGGTGTTAGATGTGCATTGATTTTCTGGAGCTCCCAGAATACATAATGCATGAGTCTGACATGCTAAGGGGCTGCCAATTCTGCATTGTTTGATCTTCTGAAATCTCTGGCTGGTATGAATATGGAAAAGTTCCTCTTTGTTTGCTGTCCATTGATCCGGATGTTGACCCTTCTCTGTGTGCATTTATCTCTGATGATTTAATAATGAAAAAGACCATTAAACTGAGGAAAGGAAGGAAGCCCCTTTAGGGGGACCTATTGCCATGGAAACCTGCCATACATTGTTGTTGTAGAGAAGGGATAGATCAATAAGGGCTACAGCTCCCAAGTCATCGTGAGTATGTGGTGGAATGTGAAGGACTAAAGCCTAAAGACATGCAGAATCCATCACAGAACCATAGAATGGCCTAGGGTGGACAGAACCATAGAATGCTAAGGTTGGAAGGAGACCTCAAGGATCATCTAGTTCCAAACCCCTGCCATAGGACACCTCCCACTAGAACAGGTCACTCAAGGCTTCGTCCAACCTGGCCTTGAACACCTCAGGGAGGGAGCAGCCACAACCTCCCTGGGCAACCTGTGTCAGTGTCTCACCACCCTCACTGTAAAGAACTTCCTCCTAACATCCAGTCTAAATCTCCCCTCTGCCAGTTCAAACCCATTGCCCCTTGTCCTGTCATTGTCCTTGTCAATAGTCCCTCCCCAGCCTTCCTGTAGGCCACCTTTCAGATACTGGAAGGCTACTCTAAGGTCTCCTCGAAGCCTTCTCTTCTCCAGGCTGCAGAGCCCCAACTCTTGTAGCCTGTCCTCATAGCAGAGCTGCTGCAGCCCTCTAAGCATCTTCGTGGCCCTCCTCTGGACCCACTCCAACAGTTCCATGTCCTTTCTGTGCTGGGGGCTCCAGAACTGTACACAGGACTCCAGATGGGGTCTGACAAAAGCTGAGTAAAGGGGAAGAATCTCCTGCCTTGCCCTGCTGGCCACGCTTCTCTTGATGCAGCCCATCATCTACTCCAACCTCCCTGCCATGGGTATGGACACTTCTCAACTAGACCTGGTTTCTCAAGGCCTCGTCCAACCTGGCCGTGAACATCTCCAGGAAGGGGACATCCACAAGCTGTTCCAAAGGCTCACCACCCTCATACTGAAGAACTTCTTCCTTAGCTTCAGTCTTATCTGCTCTCCCTCAGCTTCAAACCATTCCCCCTTGGCCTGTCTCTAGACACCCTTAGGAAAAGTCCCTCTCCAGCCTTCCTGTAGGATCCCTTCAGGTGTTGGAAGGCAGCTTTAAGGTCTTCCCAGATCCTTCTCTTCTCCAGGTTGAACGACCCCAGCTCCCTCAGCCTGTCCTCATAGCAGAGGTGCTCCGAAGTTCATCTGAGTAACTGGCTATTCACACCCAGGGAAGACCAGAAAGGAGAGGAAGAGTTTCCCATGCCTGAAGATGATCAAACCTGAACATGATGCAGCTATCACTCACCTCCATGTTGCAGTTTACTCTGTGCAATATTGCCTTCAGTTTTAGGCTCCCCAGTTCAGGAGGGGCAGGGATCTACTTGAAAGAGTCCAAGGGAGGGCTACAAAGGTGATTAAGGAGCTGGAGCACTGCCTGATGAGGAGAGGCTGAGGGACCTGGGGCTGTTTGGTCTGGTGAAGAGAAGACTTAGAGGGGATCTAATCAATATTTATAAATACCTGAGGGCTGGGGGTCAAGAGGGAGAGGACAAACTCTTTTCACTTGTGCCTTGGGATAGGACAAGGGGCAATGGATGGAAACTACAGCACAGGAAGTTCCACATCAACACAAGGGGGAACCTCTTTACTCTAAGGGTCCCAGAGCACTGGCACAGGCTGCCCAGAGAGGTTGTGGCGTCTCCTTCTCTGGAGCCTTTCCAGCCCTGTCTGGATGTGTTCCTGTGTGACCTGAGCTAGATTTTATGCTCCTGCTCTGGCAGGGGGGTTTGACTCCATGATCTGTGGAGGTCCCTTCCAACTCCCAACACTCTGTGATCCTGTGATCTCTGCTGGTGGGATAAGGCACACGCTGCTGTCTCATGCTCATTACAAGGCTTTCTGTCTGAGATGAGACACAGCACCTGCCAGGCTTCAGCACCTTTATTCCTACTTCTCTGTGTGAGCCCTGGACATAGCAAATGGGACAGGAAGAAAAAGTTTAAAGCTTTTCCTGCTTGGATGGGAATCCAAAAAGCCGCCAGAAAGAGACAATGGAAAGTGACTTGGGGGTTTCCACTGCTCTGATGGAATGTTCATAGTAGAAGCTGTGTTGCTCTAAAAGCTCAAAGCTTCCTAAAGTATGTGCTCATTGAGGAGAGAGAAAGCCAGAGTGACAGGATACATTGCCTGCACGTAGCTTTCATCCCTGACAGGGATATTTCTCTATGGATCTAGTGGTTACATGGCACAGGGATAAGAAGTCTTGGAAGAGAGAGTTCACTGCCAGTTTATGCTGCCAATTCAAATGCCCTCTTTTAACAGGTCCAGCTTCTGAGCTAAGCCCACTCTGGCCAACAAGAATGGCAGCTCTTATGCAACATTCTGCCAACTCTGGGAACACAAGTAAGGCTTCAACTGTTGGAGGCTGAGGAAGTGCCAAAGGAGCAATGTGAGGACCACAGATTGGGATGGATGGAGTGTATATTATACACTGTTTCCAAATTCCATTTCCCATCACTCAGCACAACTTTCTGAGAACCCACAGAAGAAGTCTGGTTCACATCATTACTTTCAGCCCTTGTGGGAAATGTTGATGCTGGTGTCACTTTCAGGGAAGCTTCAACCCTAAGTGCCAGCCATAATGCTCTCTCTGTGGGGAAGAAAAGATGGGGGTGGAAGGGAGTAAGGCATCTAAAATGATAATGAAGTAATAACTCTGTTTCAGTTTCAAAAGCAGCAAATATTTTCCCTCGCCAGCTCTCCTGCTGCTTCCATCAGACTCTTGTTTGCACTGAGTTACTCAGGTTGGCTCGCAACACAACGCAGCCTCAAAAAGACCAATGCTCCTGGGACCTTGGGGCTATTCAGCTATTTGAGACCCCAGACAAGAGATGAATCACCTTCTAAAAATGCAGCAGTTTAAGGAGAGGAAGAGAATTAAAAAAAAAAAAAAAAAAAGTTCAATTGCCTCTGATTATTTTTGGTCTCAGAAGAAACAAACTGTACTAAGGCTGTGCTTATCTAAGGCATCCACGTGAATCCACGATCCCCTCCAAACAGCGGCTGCTGAATTCATTACTGCACCTACTGAAACAGCATGGAGCTCACCAGAGATCTTCTCCTTATGACCACAAAGCACTTTATGGCAGGTGCCTGAGGCTCACCAGCAGCATCTGCCAGCTGGGGAAACTGAGGAATGAAGAGGAAAGTGTTTCCTGAGGGCCTCACTCACACATGGGTCCACAGCAGAAAGGTGAAGGGAGACCAGGAGTGCTGACATCCATTGGAGTGGCTGGAGGGACACTCAGCTCAGCTCACAGCTTAGCACTTCAGCTCCACAGCAAGGCTGCAAGGAGCCACAGTGCTCCACAACCCTGCTCAGATCCTGAGAAACTATTTGCTGTCCCCACAAACATAGGAAGTGCAGTGAGGACAAGTGTAGACTCCTGCATCTGGGAGGAACACCACCAGACACCAAGACAGACTGGGGGTTGTCCTGCTGGAAAGCAGCTCCATGGAGAAAGACTCTGAAGTCCCAGTGGGCAGCAAGCTCTCCATGGGACAGCAGTGTGCCTTTGTGGTCAAGGAGGCCAATGATATCTTGGGGTGCATCAAGAAAGTGCGGCCAGCAGGTCTACGGAAATTCTCCTGCCCCTCCACACTCCCCTGTCAGCTTTGTGCTCACCAGTTCAAGAGAGACAGGGATCTGCTGGAGAGAGTCCAATGGAGAGCTACAAGGATTGGAGGACATCTCTGCTATGAGGAAAGACTGAGAGCCCTGAATAAAGAATAAATCTTACGAAGAGCAACTGAAGGAGCTGGGGCTGTTTGGTTTGATAAAGAGGAGGCTGAGNTGCTCTCAGCCATTCCCCACCCAGCCTGGAGTTGTGCTTGGGATTGTGCCTTCCCAGGTGCAGGACCTCACACTTGGCCTTGTTGAACGTCATGAGGGTGGCCTGGGCACAGCTCTGCGGCCTGTCCAGGAAGTTGTGGAGAGGTTGGTGCTGGTCTCTTCTCATAGATCATTAGTGATAGAGCAAGAGGGAATGGCCTCAAGCTGCCACTGGGTAGGTTCAGACTGGAGATTAGGAAGAATTTGTTCCCAGCAAGAGTGGTCAGGCATTGGAATGGGCTGCCCAGGGAGGTGTTTAAAAGTCGTTTGGATGTGGTAGTTTGGGCTATGGTTTAGGGTGAACCTTGTAGAGTAGGGTTCTGGGTTGGACTTGGTGATCCTGAGTGGCTTCTCCAACCTGAATGTTTCTGTGATTCTGTAATGGGAGTTTGCCCCACACCTCTCTTTAGAAGAGCTACAACCCAGGCAAACACTGATAACCAGACAGAGCATCTTGCTGAGATCACTCTAATGCCCAGTGCTGCCCCTCCAGTACACACAGCATTTCTCTGCCAGAGACATTCAGACAAATAGTGATGGACACCATTAAAAAATGCTTAGATAAATCTTTTCCAGTAGGGGCTGGACTTGATCTGCTCTATTTAAGTCAATGGAACACAGCCATTGAGCCCTGGGGGAGCAAGTGCCAGCCCTAAATCATTCTTTTGATTAACTGTTCTTGGGAAGGAAGAATTCATTAAGCATTCCACTCAGCAATTAGAAATAAATATATTTTTAGAATGAACAACCTGCCAGAAACAAGTTGTTTCAGAAAGATATTCAGATTGATGTAGCCCATTTTCCACCAATACATTAATGAGGAGGTTCCAGCCTGCCAGCTTCCATCTTACCTAGAGGGACAATGCAGGAGGTGGTAGGACAGTCCTGTCACAGAGGAGCTACTTGTGCCATCTACACAGTTCCAGATCCTGTGAGCAACTGGCTAGAAAATAATGTAGTCTCTCTGTACATTATTTTTCCACATATAAAATGGGAATATATATCCTTGCTGTTTCACAGGAATAGTACAAAGCTGTTTCTACAAGCAGCTGGGACACTGCAGATATGATAGTCATGAGAAGCCAATAAATAATGAGGAGAAAACAAAGACCCTCCTGTATTTACACTTCAGCACTGCTGCAGAGAGAGGATGAAATGAGGATCTCTTGAAAGACTTTGGGGCACATGAGTAACTTGAGGTGCAACTGACACATGCAGCTGGTTTAGTTGATGCAGTAAACCAAAAGGAGAGTGGGACAGGTTCAACAGCAGTGAGAGCCAAGCATCTTCTTGACTATTTAAGGTGCAGACCATAGAATCACAGAATTATTTGCACTGGAAAAGACCTCTAAGATCATCCAGCCCACGTGCCAACCCACCACCACCACGGCCACTACATCATGTTCCAAAGTGCCATGTCCATAGGTTTCTTGAATACCTCCAAGGACAGTGACTCCACCAACTCCCTGGGCAGCCTCTGCCAATCCCTGATCATCCTTGCAGCAAAGAAATTTTTCCTCATCTCCAACCTAACCCTCTCCAGCACAATTTCAGGCCATTTCCTCTCATTCTATCACCTGAGACTAAGAAGAAGAGACCAACCCCCACCTTGTTCCAACCTTCTTTTAAAGAGGTGTAGAGAGTGAGAAGGTCTTCCCTCAGCCTCCTCTTCTCCAGAACAAACAACCCCAGTTCCTCATAAGACTCATTCTCTAAACCCTTCTCACCAGCTTTGTTGTCTGATCTATTCCATTCTATCCAGAATTTAAAATCCTATTCCAAATGTAAAAGTCTGGAATAGACTTTTGTGTCTGTAATTTTCACTGGCATGATCTGGGTTTGAAGGGACCTCCAAAGGTCATCAGCAGTCAGCAGGGGCACCAACTAAATCAGGTTGCCCAGAGCCTCACCTCTCCAGGTGGTATCTCCAGAGATGGGGCCTCAACTACCTTCCTGTTCCACTATTCCACTATGCTCAAGATAAAGAACTTGTTCCTAACATCCAATCTAAACCTACTCTTCTCTAGTTTGCAACCATTGCCCCTTGTCCTATCACTGCAGGCCTTTGTAATGCTAAGGTTCTTTCAGAGTTTCTTCTTCTAGATTTGAGACCAGAAGTACCCCTCTCTAGATGACATCCACAGCATGCCATTACCCATCTCCTAGCTGCATGTCCTCCTCTGGTTATCTTATCCTTTGTTTGTGGTTCCTAGAGGCAAGTCTGTTCCCTGCCCTGCTTTGGGTACACAGGATGGCAGCAATATCTGAATAAATTCCAATTGTTCCAAGAAGCAACACACAAAACACCCTCTCAAAGGCTCTCTTGTCTAAAGCATGAAGTGCACTTGTAGTTATTTACTTTCAAGGCCATTAGAGCAGGCACTGACATCAGCTTTGGCTTCAGCAGAGGTGTCCTCACACATTATGTAAACTGCTCAGGAACTTGGGTGCTTCAGCAGTGCCTGCTGACATGCTTTAATTCCTTTTGGTTAATCTAGTCCTTCTGGTTAACTAAGCTTATTAGGAAGGCAAAAGCCAGGGTTTTCCAATTCATCCCACCAGAACTACATGGGATATGACTCAGCTCAACTGGCTGGCACACAGAGATGACACAAAGGCTGAGAAAAAACACTGAATCAGAGAACTGTTTCAGTTGGAAAACACCTCTAAGGTCATCGAGTCCAACCATCAACGTAACACCACCATGGCTGTTAAACCATGTCCCCAAGTGCCATGGCCACACGTTTCTCTAACACCTCCAGGGACAGTGACTTCATCACCTCCATGGGCAGCCTCTGCCAATCCCTGATCATGCTTCCAGGAAAGAGATTTTTCCTAATCTCCAACCTAAACCTCTCCTGGCACAATTTCAGGCCGTTTCCTTTTGTTCTATCACCTGATACTAGGGAGAAAAGACCAATCCCACGTCACTTCAGCCTTCTCTCAGAGAGTTGTAGAGAGCAATGAGGTCTCTCTTGAGCCTCTTCTTCTCCAGACTAAACAATCCCAGGTCCCTCAGGTGGTCCTCACTAGTCGTGTTCTCCAGACCCCTCACCAGCTTTGCTGCCCTGGTATATAGTATAAAGATTGTTCAGTGAGGAGGGTACCTGAAGAAGGTTCTGCAAGTCACCAGAGCCAACACCAACAGCACTTCCTGCTTTCAGTGGGGAACAGCAGGAGGTCTTTCACTGGTGTCCAGGAAAAGCAGATAGCAGCTTAGCTGTGCTCTCAAGTAGATCCAAAACCATTTCAGCTCGTTAGATATTTAGAAGATAAACTAGAGATCTCCTTTATGAAAGGCATGGCTGAATCAGAAACAGCAAGTCTGGGGGCAAAGAGCAGAAGATTCAGTGCTCTAAACTACTCCCATTGCAGCAACAGAGGGCAAGCCTCACTAAATCTTGCTTTGAAGACCCATTCCACAAACATCCAAGTGTGGGTGTCTCACCACAGTGCAACATCAGCAGGTCTCAGTGCTGGATGCAGTGTTCAGATGTGCCCCAGAGCTTCAGGTGCAAGAGAGACAGCCTAGAAGCAGCTCCAAGGAGTAAAACTGATTCCCAGTGTACTCCTACTAGCTGCAGTGGATTCTCACCAAGGAATCTGTCTCCTTACAGATAAAAAATCATCTCAAAGTAATGCTGATCTACCCTCCTGCATCCCAGAGAACCCCAGTGTGTGGAGAAACCATGCTAAACCAGTACTGGGGAAAGGCTCACGCTGAGGTGAAATGCAGCAGCTCTGCAGTACGCAGCAGAACACTGCTCAGCCACTGCTTCAGTAGTAGTTCACAGGCTCACAGGATGTTAGGGTTTGGAAGGAACCTCCACAGATCATTAAGTCCAACCTCCCTGTCAGAGCAGGACCATAGAGTCTAGTGCAGGTCACACAGAAACACACTCAGACAGGGCTGGAAAGGCTCCAGAGAAGGAGACTCCCAACCTCTCTGGGCAGCCTGTGCCAGGGCTTTGGGACCCTTACAGTAAAGAAGTTCTTCCTCACGTTGAGGTGGAGCTTCCTGTGCTGAAGTTTATACCCATTGCCCCTTGTCCTGTCACAGGGCACAACTGAGCAGACTTTGTCCCCTCCCTCTTGGCCCCCAGCCCTCAGATATTTATAAACATTGATTAGATCCCCTCCAAGTGTTCTCTTCACCAGACCAAAAAGCCCCAGGTCCAGTTCAGTGTGAGTACAGCTGAAGCACAGGGTGGTGAGACACTGGCACAGGTTGCCCAGGGAGGTTGTGGCTGCTCCCTCGCTGTAGGTGTTCAAGGCCAGGTTGGACGAGGCCTTGAGTGACCTGTTCTAGTGGGAGGTGTCCCTGCCTATGGCAGGGGGTTGGAACTAGATGATCTTTGAGGTCTCTTCCAACCTTACCATTCTATGATTCTATACCAGTTCAAATTAATCACAGTGTTAGCTGAGGCTGCTCTGTCCCCAGCTATGGACCTTGAAAGATCAGAGTGATTTATATCACTACAAAACTAACTTATTTGGAATATCATAGATTCATTGAATGGCTTGGGTTGGAAAGGACCTTAAAGATCATCTAGTTCCAAGCCCCCTTGCCATGGGCAGGGACACCTCCTGCTAGAGCAGGTTGCTCAGTACCTCATCCAATCTGGCTTTCAGTGCTTCTATGCTTGGAGCCTCCATAGCATCTCTGGAAAACCTGTTCCAGGGCTTCATCATCTTCACAGGGGAAGACTTTCTTCCTAATGTCTGATCTCAATCCAGCTTCTTCCATTTTGAAGCCATCAGCCCTCGTGCTGTCACTCCATGACTTTATCAAATGTCCCTCCCCAGCTCTCCTGTAGCCCCCTTCAGGTACTGGAAGGCTGCTCTAAGGCCTCCCTGGAGCCTTTTCTTCTCTAGGCTGAACAACCTCAACTCAGCCTGTCTCCATAGGAGGGGTGCTCCTCCAATCATCTCCGTGGCCTCCCCTGGACCCATTCTAACAGTTCCATGTCTTTCTTGTGATGAGACTCCAGAGTTGCCCCAGCACTGCAGTCGGGGGTGGGGGGGTGTCTTGGCAGAGTGGAGCAGAGGAGCAGAATCCTCTCGCTGCCCCTGCTGGGGATCAGCCTAGGACAGGGCTGGCTCTGGGCTGACTGTGCTTGGTGCTGGCTCACGTCCAGCTTTCCACCCACCAGCAACCCTAAGTGTTTCTCCTCAGGGCTGCTCTCCAGCTCTTCATACCCCAGCCTGTGTTGATCCAGAAAGTTCCCCAACCCAGTTGCAGGACCTTGCACTTGGCTTTGTTGAAGACAATATCCTCCCTTCTCCATTTGGCTTAACTGGGCAGCAGATCTGTGTCCACACTGAGACAGGTACAGGTTTCCACTTACCTGTCCTGACTTGAAAGAGGTGCCTGAAAACTCAGCCACTAGAAGGCAAGGCCTAAAGCTTCTTCTTCAAGGGCCAAGCTGAGGAAATGTGAATGACTAACGTCAAGGCATCTTGTTTAGCTCTTTCACAGCTTGTCTCCGTATATCTTATCTAAGAAGCCTAGAAAGAAATGCTGATGGCCTGCCATTACTGAGAAAATGTGTGTGTGATGATTACACTGGAGGAAGTGTTTAAGAACAGCTCAGCCTTGTGAAAATAATACCCTCCAACAGCTGCCAAGTCCCAGAGGGGTTACATCTCCTGACTCCTCAAGTCATGCATGACTTCCATACATCAGTGTGTTTGCAACAGATGCTCAAGGACAGGCATTGTCTTGCATCTCTATGGCCAAGCCAACACCTCTGTCACTCCCTGTTCACCAAGGATTGCTCTGCCCTGCATGGGGGGGTATGAGCTGACTGGGGACACACACTCAGTTTTGGAGCAATTAGACTGCTTTGGGATTTTCTGTTTTAGAATTTTGCCTACAGGAAACAGAGGACTAGAAAGGTATCTGAGGAGTTCTAGGGTGGGAGGAAGGGTGACAAAGTGGTAGCGGTGGTCTGGACATGGAAGGCACCATCCTGTGGTAGCAGGGAGGGTGATTTTTGTGCAGATGTTTGGCGTGCTCAGCTCTGTTTTAAGCTTCTCACATCCAGCTCACTCTTGAGGTATTGTATTATTAGATGCACCCCCAATGTTATGTGTTAATTTCCAAAGCAGACTCATTCACACACGCACACACAACACATCCACCCACACGCAGTAATGGTTAGACAGACACAAAGCCATCCAGCAGCCAATTATTTAGGGTGGGAACAGCTTGCATTAGCTCATGATGAAGCTTAGCCTTAATTCTACTGAGCTTGAGAGGCTGGGAGCTCTGCTTTGCTCTCCTGACTGACTGCAGATCTCAAGGCAGGGCAGATGATGTCAAGGCAAATCTTTTTTTGTCTGCAGTGCAGATTTTGCTGTGTGAATTTACTTGCAGATGAGGCTTCCGGATCCCCTGCTCAAAAGCAGGAGCCCTAGGCCATACCCACATCTGCCACTCTTAGCCTCAATTCCTGTTTGTGCTGCAAAAGGAGCTCGCAACCAGCAGAGCTGCCCTTGTTTGGAAAGCTTTGGCCCAACTTTCAACCAAAATCTGTAGATAAGAAGCCAGAGGAACTAATTCCATTTGGGGGATGGCTCAGGAGCTGATGACAGAGGAGTGCCTGTAGTGCAGAGAGACAGCAGAGAAGGAAACCCAGAGAAGTTCTGAATGTAACTTCACATCAGGTCTTGAAAACCTGAGGAGCAGAATCTTTCCAGATGCAGTCAGGGTTGAACCTACAGCCACTGCCATATCTGGAGTTTGATTTCAATATGTCTTCTATCATTATTCCAGTTCCCCACTGTGAAACAAGTAGAGTTGCTCTCTAACCTCAGCACACACCATGCAGTACCTTCACCATGGCTGCTCTGATCTGAAGCTGTGCTTGCACTAAAAATCAAGGATTCCAACAGATTATCCCAAAGATTCACCAGTCAGCAAGCACTGAGGATGTTTCCAAAGCAGCCACACCCCAGAAAAGACAGATCTCTTGCCTGCTCAAGTGCCAGATCTTTTCTTGGGGAGAGTTTACTAAACAAGAAGTCACATAGTCCCACGGGAAAGGCTGGTACACCTTGGAATCCATGTGACCAGCAAGGAAACCATGGAACATTTTCTTTTTAGAGCATCTCCAAGCCCCATGCAAGGGCTGCACAGTTCTCATTTATGGATACAAAAGGTAAAAATTCATCTTTGCTCCCTCCCCAGGGAGGCTTTTATTCTGTCTTTTTCCAGCCTAGTTCTAAATGTGCCACATAATATAGCACTAGGTGTGGAACCATACAGGCTCTGGTTCCCTATTAAGACAAAGGAATTAATTATTTAGTGTGATCTACTCATTTGTGTTGTCCTAACAAACGGTGGATGAAAGATGTAATCCACTCTACAGCAGTACACAGAAATGGATCACAGAAAAGTTTGGGTTGGAAGGGTCCTCAGAGATCATCTACTCCAACTTCCCTGCCATGCCTCTCAACTAGACCTGGTTCCTCAAGGCCTCATCCATCCTGGCCTTGAATACCTCCAGCAAGGGGACATGCACAAATCATGGGCAAATCATTCCAGAGTCTCACCACCCTCATACTGAAGAACTTCTTTCTCAGCTCCAGTCTAACCCTGTTTTCCCTCAGCTTCAAACCATTCCCCCTTGTCCTGTCTTTAGACACCCTTGTGAAAAGTCCTTCTGCAGCCTTCCTGAAGGATCCCTTCAGCTATTGGAAGGCAGCTTTAAGGTCTCCCCAAAGCCCTCTCTTCTCCAGACTGAACAACCCCAGCTCCCTCAGCCTATCCTTCTAGCAGAGATGCTCCAGGCCTTGGATCATCGTTGTGGCCCTCATCTGGACTTGTTCCAACAGTTCTGTTATTGTTATGAATCTCCCTTGTAGATATTAACCACATCCTTGCTGACATCTGCTCTGGCACCTTCTGTTACATCGTTTGAGAGTTCCACAGCATCTTCCATGGCCCCTGGTAGGATCATTACTCTCCATTTCAAAGGTGGAGAAACAAAGTCACAGTGTAATTCTGTTCAGAATGGCTCACAGGGTCAAAACTAAACGCCTGCCCTGCCCTCCAGTTTGTCCTTTCATCTGTTATACATTGCTTGCTATCCAAAGAGTACCTGCAGCTAAATGAGCATGACACAAATGGTTTGAAGAGCCATCAAAGAGAACAGACCATGATCTGTAGTCTAGACTGGTCCTTTCTCCTGACCTCCCCCACAATGCAAAAAAACTAAGGATGGCCAAAAAATGATTCCTCTTGTTATTAATAGAAGTTTAAGTCGTGCATTCATTAGTGCTTTAAAGCAAAGGGGGCAAGATGAAGCATTAAGAATTTGTGCTTGATGAAAGCATCTTTGCTTTTGGTCAAAAAGCTGCACGGAGTGGGTCATCACCTTTACTTCTAGCCTAACTTTGACTGTTGGGAGAGCAAGTCCAAACCCTGACACAGCTATGAAACGTCAGGTTTCCACTGCCTTGCTGTGCCTAATGCAACTTGGGCTTTTCTGCAGAGAGCCAAGATGTCACTGCACTGCCTCAGCTCACAGCTCTCTGCTCTGCATCATCCCTCCAGCCTAGTCACAAAGGTGGGTGGAGGTGAGAGAAGACACAGAGCAGGGCTGGATAATTAGGGGCCTTCCAGCCGCTAGAGACAGGCACACACAACCCCTTTGCAGATGAGATGGTGCTCTGGGTTACAAAGATGTGAGCACCGTGATGAGTTAGCACCTTGTCCTGAAATCACATGTGAAGCCAGGCTGGGAGGAAGGGACTCATGAATCTGGAGTCCTCTAATCTTTGGAATGCTGCTGTTATCTCTTCAGGGTGCTGCTAACTTTGCAAGACATTTCTTTCCCACCCCTAGGCAAATCCAAGAGAACTTCTCTAGGTTTTCCACCCTCCCCAGCCCGAACATGAAGGGAGTGGGACTGAGCTTTGGACTGTAAGAGTGCTTAGCATCTCTGACCAGGAAAACTGAATCCCATTGGAGTTCCTGTGCATGCAGTCCCCCTGGAGCTGTGTGAGGGGATGAGGAGCTGCTCAGCACACAGCTGCTGATTTCCTGGCTGTCACAAGAACCCTGAGCACAGCTGTCAAAACACACCGCAGGAAAAAAAATAAAGAGTTCTAGTCAGCTGGCAACCTGCAGCACCTCTCCTGCTTCTAAGCTCTTTAACAATAGATGCATAAACACAGACAACCTCTCCATCCAAAGAGGCAGAGATTTAAATCCTTAATTAGCACATTTGGACGAGGCACCACAAAGGAGATTAGTTTTTGCGCAGCGCCGGGGAAGCAGTCGTGCCCCTGTAGTGTCCAAGTGGTGGGCCCTCGAGCTGACCTTGGAATTCCCCTTTGGATCCTCATCTCCTTTGCTCTTACTGGTACTATCTTCCCTCATTGCATGCAGCATCTCTTCGGGAATCAACAGCCTGGTTTTACTCAGCCTGGTGCTGATCCTAGGCACGGGGTGACTATATTTGATGTCAGCCACTTCGAATATACTGCATGGAATGAATAATTTCAATTTGTTAAGGGACTTCCCAGGTAGCAAACCATTCAACAGGGAAAAAGGGGCAGGAAAAGGTCTCTACAATAGCACCTTGCCAGCCGGGCACACATCTGCTCCCTCTTCACTGTTTGTAGTCCTCACTGCTCTGTCTGCTGACAAAACCCTGTGTTTAGTGTTGTCAGCACTGCAGAGCTGTACAGAGCCAGGCTGTGTTCTCATCTGCCTTGTGCTTCACCACAAAACCTGCTCACTTAAGCAGGGACACCTGAGCAGTTCCTGCTGCTTGTCATACAGAGAGCAGCTTGGATTTGGAGACCCCAGGCTAAACCTGCAGTGCCTCTTGGTCAAGAAAGCTCAACCTGACTGAAAAGTGTCTTATCTTACAAGCTCTTGGCTAAGAAATGTCCAGAGAAGGTGGGAATGAGCCCTGCACTGCTATCTAAATGGTTCAGAACAGAGCTTAAATCAGTCTGATTCACCACAATAACTCTGATTCCTCTGCAAGGTTGCGCAAGTAAATCTCATCCAGTTATAGATCACTGGACACCCAAAAGGTAATGATGTCACCAGCCAGGTGCTGCCTGCTTTGAAAGATGGTTGTGGATAGTACACCTGCATTAGCAGTGCCAGCAATGCCTGTAGGACACTGAGAACCAAGAAAGGAGCAGAGGATGCAGGTCTCTCCACATGGAAGTAAATCCATGCTTTGGATTCTCCCTAATAGAGAGAGGGTGATAGAACGACAATAAATGGCCTGGAATTGTGCCAGGAGAGGGTTAGGTTAGAGATTAGGAAAAATGTCTTTGCTGCAAGAGTGGTCAGGGATTGGAACAGGCTGCTCAGGGAGGTGGTGGAGACACCATCCCTGAAGAAGTTCAAGAAATGTGTGGAGATGACTCTTTAGGACATGGTTTCACAGCTACGGTGGTGTTACGTTGATGCTTGGACTCAGTGATCTTAGAGATCTCTTCCAGCCCAGACAATTCTATGATTCTGTGATTCTCTTACAAACCAGGGGAGGGAGATGAGAACATTTGTTGAGACAATCAGTTGGTGATTGTCTTATTTCTTCCTCTTGGCCTTGAGTTAGAATCATAGAAAGGTTGGAGTTGGAAGAGATCTTCAAGATCATCTGCTTCCAACCCCTCTGCCATAGGCAGAGACACCTTCCACTAGACCAAGTTGCTCAAGGTCCTGCCCAGCCTGGCCTTCAACACCTCCAGGGAGGGGACATCCACAACCTCCCTGGGCAACCAGTTCCAGTGTCTCCCCACCCTCACCATAAACAATTTCTTCCTAATCTGCAGTCTCAATCTGCCGTCTTCCAGCTCATTTCCCTCACTCTAGCACTACAAGCCCCTGCGGTGATAGGATGAGGGGGAATGGCTTTAAGCTGCAAGAGGGAAGATTTAGTTGTGGAAAAAGTCTGAGCCTTCTGCACACAGGAACAACCTAGATCTTGTGGCATAAACAAGCAGGGGTGAAATGCTGATCTCTCAGTAGCCACTTCCATGCAGAGTGGCCTTTCCCTTAGGCTCATCAGTGGAAATGAGGCTTTTTTGAAGTTCTCAGAGACAGAAAAGGAGCTGGCACCTTTCTTTTTGAGTGACATTCATCTGTAGGTAAATTGATTTAATAGCTTGTTAGAGTGCCAATTAGAACCAACAATAACTCAATTGACCTATAACTGCCTTGGCACCAGCACGGCTTTCAAAATAAGAGAAAGGAAGAAATCTCTGCTCTGGCAGAGATGAGAGCTCAGATAGTTAGTTTCAAGAGCAAACTGAGGGATTCATGGGCTTGCTAATGAGATGCTCATAACACATCAGAAACAAAGACAAATTTCAATGGTTCCAAGCTAAAATGACACTATGTTATCTCCAGACAAAGATCACTCTTTTGTCTGTGTAATAAATGGATTTCAGTGCAGCAGCAGTGACTCTAGAGCAGGAAAAGCTCAGTGCAACAGCCAGCACTAGCACAGTTACCTAACCAGAATAACACCATGCTGGAAAGTTTACCTGCTTCTAACAGTGCTGAGAAGTCCCAGACTGATTCTGTGGGTACACCTTTCACAAAACACATTTTGCCCTCAAGTGAAATCCATCTCACACTAATGCAGTGGAGATTGTGCTTCTCTACAAATTTGTCTTTTGAAATGCTTAGCTCTGAGGATTGAGAGATTTCCAAATGTTTAAACAATAAAAAAATGTGTCTAAACATTGCTGGGCTGGTAGTGTCCAAGGATGGAAAGAAGGATAATGTGGGAGCGTTTTAAATTACTGGGGAAGGAAAAGAATTTAGGGAGACCCACTCAAAAAAAAAAACCAGAACAACAAAAAAACCAAACAAACACCTGAAGGATGAGGATGGATACTGGCAAGGGGAGAACTGGTCTGAGCAAAGTGCCATGTGCAAGATACTACGACTGGAATATAGTGAGGGGGAGAGGTGGGAGAGGTATTTCTGAAAACTGAGGTGACGTAGAAAACTGAGCAGATGATAAATATTGGGACTTAGGAGTGCCTGGACAAGAAACCTGCCATGAGAACCCTAAAAAATGCAGATGGGACTGATGGGATAAGAAACACAAACTTGAAGTGAGGGCTGGGGGAAACAGTAGAGTTGAGAGAGTGGGGCAGAAGGTGTCACACTTGGGTACTGGGGAGAAAACAAGCAGAGTTTGTAAAAAGGGCAATGAGGCTGGTGAGGGGTTTGGAGGGCATGTTCTATGAGGAGCAGCTGAGGGAACTGGGCTTTAGTCTGGAGAAGAGAAGGCTGAGGGGAGACCTCATTGCTCTCCACAGCTACCTGAAAGGAGGTTGGAGTGAGGCCAGTGTTGGTCCCTTCTCCCAGATAACTAGCAATAGGACAAGAGGGAATGGGCTTAAGTTGTGCCAGAGGAGGCTTAGGTTGGATATTAGGAAAAATTTCTTTCCTGCAAGAGGTGGTGGAGTCACCATCCCTGGAGATGTTCAAGAAGCTTGTAGATGTAGTGCTTCAGGATCTACTTTAGTAGTCATGGTAGCTGGGTTACAGTTGGACTTGATGATCTAAAGGTCTTTCCCAATCTTAATGATTCTATGACTCTAATAAGCAGAGTTCATTTCCCTTCAGAGCCTGGAGAGTAATCCAAGAATCCAGTGCACCATTGATCCTTTGCTCTAACGACCTACTATGGTCACTGCTTAATTCAGAGCAGAGGGCAGGGCAGCATATTCTTGAAAGGATCCATGCCTGCTAACAGATCCAGAGATAGTATTATGATGAGGACAGGGATTGGTTTGCTTTTTAAAACCTGAATAACTGTACAAAACCATTGTATTCAGACTGCAAGGTCAAAAGCTTAGCTTATGAAAGAGCAGAAGAGAGCTTCTGTATGGGTTCTGTTACAGTCAGTCCATGACTCAGGACAGTCCTTCCTGCAGGAGAGTTCATGCTTCATTCAGGATGAGAAGAAGCAATAATGGACATAAACTACAGCAGAGAAGTTCCACCTCAACATGAGGAAGAACTTCTTTAATGTAAGGGTGACAGAGCACTCGAACAGGCTGCTCAGAGAAGTTGTGGAGTCTCCTTCTCTGGAGACTTTCCATCCCTGTCTGGACATGTTTCTGCATGACCTGAGCTAGGTCCTACTCCGGCACGGCGGTGGGATTCGAAGATCTCCAGAAATCACTTCCAACCCCTAACATCCTGTGATCCCGTGAGGGGCTTGAGGCAGATGTGTGCAGAAAAGAGATTTTCTGCAGGAGCTCCTTTCTTGCACAATCTGGAAGGTTTGCAATAAAAGAGATAAGGAAGTGCAGAAGGAGATGAGATGGCTGGGGCAGATGAGTGGTGCCCTGGAGATTCTTTCTCTGCCAAAAAAAAGTTCCTGCAGAGGTGTTAGGCAAATTGCTCAGCCCAAATCTGTAATTGGAATAATATCCTTAGGTGACGATTAAAGAGAACACTATGGCATTGTTTACAGCTCTGATTGGTTTTTCTGCCATAACAACAGACAAACTAACAACCAGCAGAGGCCTGGGAAGGGGGTGGGTGGGATCAGCATGGTCTGCTTCTCGAGCTGGCTGCTCACTAAACTGGGCTAAGAGACTGTCCAAATCAGAATGTCACATTCTTCTCAAAGCACCCATTACTCTTAGAACAGGTAGTCATTATCTCCACGCCCCTGTCTTCTGGGTGACAGCCATGTCTGATGCCTTACTAAGCACTCACAGAGGTAGAGCTCTGAACATAAGGTGTGCTGTGTAATGCTACCTAGTCTGCAAAGCAAGTCCTCAAATTGACTGCACTGAGTTAATGGATGTTTTTGACCTTAATCTCTCTGAGTCTCTGCCATCTCACTATGAACTCAAGATGATGGTACCAGTTTCCTAGCCAAGGTGTCAGGAAGGAAAATGAACATTTGCTTGTGTTAGAGTTGAATATTTCATAAGTGTCAAAGGAAAAAAAAAAAAAGGGTTGTGAGGAAATTAACCTGTTTATTTCAGGATAGGAGCTGAAGATGATTAAAATAAATAGGTTATGCTGTCTTACAAGGAGAGATGAGAAAACCTGAAATAGGTTTCCACAAAGGAAGCACCCCTGTGTGCTCTGAGTGAGGCATGGCTTCAGTGGAGGAGAAAACGTGCTCATCTATTGGCAGGGTCTGAATGAAGCTGAAGCTTAATCATGGCACTTCCTTAAATCTCAATGCTTGCTTTAGTATTTTTTTCCATTCTTTCACCTCATTTTCTGTCCCTGAACATACATAGAAGTACTCTAATATTGTATGATTATAGTCTTAGGGTGATACACTGAGGTGTTTCACAATGTGAACTAGGGCATGAATCCTATGGATGCAGGCAGTCCAAGTGCACTCATCTAGTCCCCTTGATTTGTGGTCATAAAAACATGTTTCTTCTCCTGCAGCCTGTCCACTGAAGACAACAGAAATCCAACTCATGATGTTCTGTGGGATTCAGATTATCCCTCATATTAGTCCTGTTTGTGTGCCTTTGTTCTGCTTCACCAGAACTGCCAAGAAAGTTGTCTATAGTAAAGACAGCAAGATCTGACCTGAGGAAAGAATCTCCCCCTTGTCAGCTAGAGGTGTCCCCACAGTATTTTGAGGCAACTCCCATCACCATGAACAAGGAAAGAAGATAGGCAGATCCACAAACTGCTTAGCAGAAAATCTGTGCCTGATGTGCACTTTGTGCTTGTGACGACTGGCACAGGTTGTGCTACTGATGCAACTGTTTCCCCTGACCTTTCCCTCCAAGCAGAGGCTTCACTGACCCAGAATTTCAGTTTGCTGTATATGAGGCTCACACAATGGGTAGCTTTCATATTGCTTTGCTATGAGCAGTGGGCAAGTCACAAGATCAGAGTTTGCCATCGTGGGCAGATTTTGACTATGGAGAGGCACAAAGTGAGGCAGGCACAAGCAGCAGTAAGAACACTAAGAATGCTTCTGGACAGCAGGTAAAGAAAAGGGGGTTATTGTCTGTGAGCAAGGAGAGCAACACCCACCTCAGAGAACTGCCAAAATCAGTGGGCAGTGTTGAGTGTTTTACAAACTGTTCATCCTGCCCACAAACCAGGGGAAAGCTGGAATGGAAGGAGGTTCCACAGACAGAACAGCACCCAGTGAGGCAGGCTGGAATCAGCTCTTCTCAGGGGAGCAGAAAAGGTGAACACACAACCTCCTCACTTCTGCTCAGTCCCACTGCAATTAGTAAATCCCACTCATTCCCCACAAGAATGATGCTGCTTAGGGGTCTGGAGCAGCAGAAAGGTCGGGCGGNTTCAAGAATTTCCCTACCTTCTAGATTACCCCTGAACATCTATTTCTCTTGGTGCCACAGAAACCTGCCCCAAGCAGAGGAAGCAAGGATCTGTTTGCAGACAAGGGAGAGCAGGGAAAGGGGAAATTCTGAAATCTGAAGTTGAAACATTTTCTCTTGTTTTCAGGGAGGCAGCAGCTTCTCTTTTCTGTGAAGAAGTTAATAGATTACCGGGCAGTGAATAATGTGCATTTCTTTTTACATCCACTGTTTGGACTATTTTGATCCTGCAGACAGTTTATCTGTTCTCAGGCCATTCTAAAAGCAGCATGCTACATTTTTTTCTTTTTCTTATTTTGCTAGCAATTCTGGGTAGCAGCTACAAACCAATATGCTTCAGTCAGCTACAAACTAGATAGATCATTGTTTGTCTAGAATTTTTTTATTAAACCAATTGTACTGGATCAATGCTTCCTCTGAGCAATAAATTACAATTCTATCTGCCCAGTGGAAAAAAAAGCTTCCAAAGTCACAGATAAATCTTGATCCAGGAAATACAGTTTGGCTCTAGACTGATGTGCTATCAACCCCTCAAGCCTCCAGCACATACGTCTGTACCTCAGTATAGGACTTGGTATTCTTATTTTCATTAAAAATCACTAAGACACCTTTTAAGTGCTCCCAGAATCAGTTCACTGCATTAGTCATGAGTACTCTAGGGCACTGAGTTTGGTTTTTCTAAAGGTCATTTTGTGTCTTTTCCCCTCACAATGGACTAAAAGCAGAAATCAAAAGAGCCTTAATCTATATTAATTTGCTTTACTCTTGGAGGGTCATAGATTTGCCACTGGAATTAGATGGTAAAATGATAATTTAATGAGACTGATGAAAGCCTCTGTTCTATTCTAAACCAGGAACTCCTCTCACACAGCATGAAGGAGAAGCAGCTCCATGAAGTCAGGCATTGGTGTAATCCCTCTGACTTCATGGAGCTGCAGCAGAACCAAGCTCCAGTAAACAGGGCTGGAGTGCTCCATTCAAAACTTCTCATCTCAAGCTGTACTGAAACAGGAGTCATGAGGTCTGGAGCTCTACAGAACACCTAGAGGTGTACCTCACTCTCTAAAGTGAAACTGGTTTCTCCAAAAAGACAGAAAATCAGATCTGGGTCTAAATATCTGTGAACTTGAAAGTTGTGCAGCGAACGCTGCTGCACAGGCTTGGTGACGGCAAAGTGCAGGATAATGGCGACTCATCCCTCCTAGGAGATCCTAACACTCCAGAATCTGCTCCCATCTCTAACAGGGAGCAACCAGGCATTGCACTGCGCAATTTGCAAAGCAGGAAACAGAGTCCTTTGGGTCAAGGGCAGAGCTCTTGCAAAGATTTTGATCGTATCTGCTCTTTGGTGCAATCTGCTGCATTTTGGAGGTCAAAAAATGTTATTCATATTCATGGGAGGTTTTTCCCTAAGCTAGATACTTTAGTGGCATTCAAAGAAGGAGGGAATACAAAACCCAAACACAAGTGGGAAGCTTCCACTCTTCTCCTTCAAGGCAGCCATTGTTGCTAGGTCATTCTCCATGAGAACCCATGCATTTGCTCTAAGCAGCATTCAAATTCAAATAGACTCACTGCAAGTGACCTAGAAACAGGGGTGCACGAAGTTCCCCAGCAAATCTATGTACTGACCACACAGCAGTGCATCCAGCTCCTCCAGGTCCCTTCAGATGCCTCCTTGAACAACCACTGGAGTGGTCCACAACCAGCCCTATCGGATGTTGGTCTATCATAGGTAGGGAGAAAGCCCATATTGAGGTGCTAGGCTTCTAGAAGCAGCTTAGAAGGAACAGAAAGCAGCAAACCATCAGCCTAACTGGAATGTGACACCAAGCAGAGGGTGTCTTGCACCAGGGTGCAGATATCCAACTCATTTTGCTTTCTCTGTACACATGCCAAGCTACATTGAGGGGGGTGGGGGAAAGATCCTTTTATCGATACTAATGAGTCATACATGCAGTCACATATATCTGCATGCACAGCAGTAGCTGAGTGTTAGAAGACTCAGTGTGATCATCTGGCTTGGGAGAGTCTAAGCTCATCTGCATTTGTCTAAGGCTAGGAGTGGCCCCATAGCCGAAACTCCCAGAAATACAAATTTACCTCATTTACTGAGCCATTTTAAGCAACAGCCATTGGCCCACTAGGAATCTTAAGCCAACAAACTCTCAGGACCATCTCACCTTGGGCAAGGTGGTTACCTAAGCCACTGCTACAATCCTTAGACTGAAGTTTGCCAGACTGGTTCTGTAGTCATAAAGATGGAAGAGACCAAATCCACTACACAGATACACAGAGGACATGCAAACTGAATGCCATTTTTGCATAAATCCAAACATTACCCAGGGACTAAATCCAAACACAGTCCAGAAACTAAATCCAAATCCAATCCAGAGATTAGATCCAAACCTCCTTCAAGGTGTGACATGCAGAGAACACCACCTTGCTAGAACAACCCAAGAAAGCACAGTGGTTAGTTTTTAACTCCAGACTGGTGGCAAATGATACAGAGATCTACAGCCAAGAGTATGAAATTGGTTTTGTTCTTTGTAAAGCTCATCGCTCTGACATTTCTCACTGTGTTTGTGAGGTATTACTTGATCAGTCACAACTGGGAGGCAATTTTATACTCTTCCCAGTCTGGGTCTGAATAAGATTGTACTTACAAGGACTACGTATCATGATGTAGCTCCTGGAAGCCCTCATATGCTCAGTCAGCTGTGTGCTTGGGACACTTGAATGCACTGAATTTAAATGACAGAGCAGTCTTCCAATTCGCGTAGCCTTCTAATAACATTTGTTAATCCAAGCAAATATCAAGGAATCTGTTCAGTGCCAGTGCTGAAGCTTCTAAGCATGTGGACTGCTCGCTGAATCCCTGAAAGCTTGTATCAAGAGGCCCCTGTCTTTGGACACCCAAATTCACCCTGGAACTGCTTCCTGCAATTATCTTGCTAAGTAGATTTTTAGGAAATAATGTGAGGTTTCTTGGAGAGTCTGAGAATGCAATAAAACCATGCAGTGTGATAGATATGTGGTTGAACAATGTTCTTCTCCTGTGTGCTTCTAAATGTGAGATGTAAGGCAGTTGTAATTAAAGTTGAAGCAATAAACCTTAGCCATTGATTGCACTAAGTAATTAATTATTGATTGGGGTGCTTTACATGCATATTGCAGAGGACAATTCACCTGTGCAGTAGACAACACCTTGCTGAGAAATACCCAAACGCGACCCCTCTGCTGCATAAGAACCCTACAGAAATTTGGTCTAGGTTTTTGTAAGTTAATTTCCTTATTAACCTTCAGGGGAATGTTGCTGAGTGAAACAAAACCATTACTTTCATAAAGATAGTGTTAACTATTCCCCATCCAAATCAATTCTGCAAATAAGCTTCTACAGATGCAAAGGAAAGCATCTTTCTCTGTAAGACCCTGAAGGTGTTAAGTTCCTTCTTAAAGAACATTGCTATCCCCTGCACATACCAATTCCCGACAAGCGATGCTGCATTGAGGATCCCTACAGAACATCCTTCCCTAACTCTTGGGGAAGAAAGAAGGCAGAGGACTTGGCGGTAGCAAAATGGGAACTGAAACATGAATCAGGCAGACCATATGCTCTGAACTGGAGAGGTAGGACTAGTTAAGCATCAGATATCATGCTTTGAGGCTTGAGTTATGCATCAGGTGGAAAGAGAAAGGCTTTCCCTTAGAAAAAGCCAAAGTAAAAGGCATTGGATGGTTTAAAAACACCATTTACAACTAGCAATAGTGTGGGGACACTAGCATTAAGCTCATCGAGAAATGAAACCTGCGGATTGTTTGACTGGAGTACATCTCCTGTGTCCTCCAGTTTCCCCGACTAGGGAATTGGCAAGGAAAGTTATATCGGGGTGTGTGTGCTGTGCGGAAAGGTCTGAGCTGAACACGGGAGGGAAAGGGGTAGGCCACCTAGTTTGGAGGGGGGAATTGTACCTGAAGTCGCTGTAGGGATGGATGATCCAGAACCCGGCAGACTTAACCCTTTCCTGCTCCCTCTCCACGGCCTTCTGGCTGCCAAACATCCTCAAGGAGAATTTGTTGACCCCCGGTTGGAGCATGGCCCCGAACTGTCTCTGCATGAAACCAGTTTGGCCCAGCCTCTGCTCCTCATCTGGGGTGATCTGGTCGCACCCTCCACCTCCTTCCACTTTGATGGAGGTAGAGGAGTAAGACCTGGGGGGCTGTTGCTGAGGCTCCGGGGGGGAAGCTGGTGGAGGTGGTGCTGGCAGTCCCTGCTCCAGCTCCCCGCTGCCGAGGGGGCTCTTGTCCTCACTGGGGGAGGCCGGCTCCCCTTCGCCGCCGATCAGCCTCTTTTCCTCAGCCGCGTCGTGGAGGTGCCTGCTGGTCAGCGAGGAGAGGCTTCCTTTGAAGCGGCGGCAGTCCCCGTTAGTGCTGGTCTTGGCCCCCTTGCCGCCCGCCTCCGTCTCCAGGAGGCCGGGGTCCCCCCCTCTGCCGGAGTCCCCCCCGGCTGCCCGGGTGCTCCCAGCAGAGGGCGAAGGCAGCGGCTTCAGCCTGATGCTTTTCCTCCGGGTGTCCTTGTCGCTGTCTTCCTCCTCGTCCATGATCGACGCCTTGGGTCCGATCTGCTGGGGCAGACTGTAGAGCCTCTTGCGCATGGAAGGGGGCAGTTTGTCCATGGCCGATGCTGCTGCTGCTGCTGCTGCTCAGGTAGTGGGAGAGGACACCCCGCTCCCAGCTCTGCCCAAGGAGAGGAACCGGCACTGCCCTCAGGCCCCTGTCCCCAGCTCAAGGGGCAGAAGGGACCAGAGACTAGCGTGTCATCTCCTTACCAGACTGTGGCATCCACAGGCTCTGCATCAAAACACAGGCTCTGCATCCAGAAGGGAAAGGAGGGGGGGAAAAAAAAAAAAAGGAGAAGGCAAAAAAGCCTCCCCCTGCTCCTCCGTTGTTCCGATTTGGCTACTTGCTGCTTGTCTTCCCTCGGTGAGTGTCACTGCAATCTCTGTCTGCTCAGATGCCGAGCACTGGGCAAGAAGTCTAGAGGAGAGCCACACACTTCTGGCTGGAAGGCGAGGGCGGGCGGCAGCGGCAGCAGCAGCCGCCTTGCCATGTTGGCTTCCAGATGCGAATGTGCCGAGGCTGTCGACGGGCAGGCACCATCCGGCAAGCGGAGATCAAGCTCGGGGTGCCTCCAAACTCCTCAACCTGCCGGCCAGTAATACAATGAACTGCAACCTGCAGCGGCCACCGCTTGCTTACATCACTGTCATCACTTATTCCTCATGCAGTCGCTGCTCCTGGGAATATTCATGAAGCCATCCCATTCTATTGGGTTGCCATAGGAGCGGCTACTGCACATAGGCTCTGCCTACCTGAGCCAGCACTCGGGCTTCTTAAAAGGGCAACGCCTGGCTGCCAGGGGTGTGTGTGTGGCTAACGGGCACCGCAACGCCGCCGGTGCCGCTGCCGGTTCCCCTGCCGGTACCGCTGCCGGTTCCCCTGCCGGTGCCGGGCGCTGCAGAGCTCTGGACGCCCAGCTAACGGCACGGCGGCTCGGCTGCGGTTGCCGCTGCGAGGCGTGATGCCGGCCCCTGGCTTCAGACCTTACCGGCCACTTAAAAATAGCAGCATCCCAAACGTGCGACAAGAGCGAGGAGATGTCCTCTTCTCTTGGGTGCTGGAGTGAGTGCAGGTTTGCTCGGGGGGAAGGGGCGAGCCCAAACCTGAAGGGAAAGCAGCAGCAGTTCACCTTGAAAACCTCTTCTGCATGCAAAGTAGGGGCTCGGGGAGTGCCTGGCTTTTCCGGCAGGAGTTTGCCTGCTGGGAAACACCCTGTGGTTTGTGCCTGTCTGTTAGCTCTCGAAGGTGGGGAAGGTTTATTTCCTGCCTTGCCTGCCCGTCAGACACACAAAACCGTTACTATTTCTCACCTGCGGGGCTGGAGATGTAGAAGTCATTCGGAAAAAAAAAAAAAAAGAAAAAAAAAAACCAAAACAAAACCTAAAAAAACCCCAAAGCCAGCTGCATCTCCGAGAGCTCCCCCACTGGACTGCGGGAGGCTGGACTGGGATGGCAAGCGAAGAGCATGTGGGATGCGTGGGCTCTCCCTGCGACACGGGGAAAGCCACTTCCCGGTGGGCACCTGAGTCAGCACTTTTTACGGCTCACCCTCGGTGTCTCCCGGGAGACTGCTCCCGGCAGATCTGGATGGGAATCCTGCCTTCCACTGCTGCCTGCAATGCACCCCGTGTAACAGAGGCCAAGGAAGCAGGGGGAAATCAAGCATTTCCCTACCTTCTGTTATTTTTTTTTTGGTGGAGAAAAGGAGAAGAGGTGGCAAGCAGTCCTGCCCTGTGCTTCTTGGGGGATGACTGATTATTCTGCTATCTCTAAGAAGATGATAAACTGGCTCAAATGACTTCCTAGCATAAAGCCTTTGTAAAGCAGTGGAGACAGACTAAGACTGTGTAGCCAGAGAGACTAGCTGTGTTTTTTTGCAAGGAATTCAACAGAATTCCAGCATGTTTGTTGGTGTACAGGTCTAAAACCATACCCCCTAAGGAGAAGAAAACCACGTGAGCTGTGCAGGCAGGCAGGGAGGCTACACGCAGGCAACGAGTGCCCACTGCAAGCAGCGAGGAAATCCTCACCCGACCTCTGTGCTTCTGCTTCCATAAGCAAATATTCACCTATTCCCCTCCAGCAGTCACCTGCCACTCGCCTAAGGGAGCTCTGCCATTTAAAGCAGCAGGACGTTACCTAAGCTCTCACTTCAAGGAAATGCAGCCATCAGCAGTGCCTTCACCAGAGATGCAGCACATGCTTCCTCAGCTTTGTTTGCCTGCTCTCACCCTCTCTCTGAAGCATTCACCTGCTCCTCTTCTCCTCCCACCTCCTGCCATGACCTAGACAGGCTGTGACTCATTTGAAATACTATACAGTGAAGCTGCCCAGTGCAAATCTTATTTACTATTTGTATTTTCACCACCATTTCTGGTAGAACAAGCTTTTCTGGGGAAATAAATCTCCCCTTTCAAATGCTCCTGTAGATCAGACCCTGGGAACTAGGCCACTGACAACATCAGAGGTCTTTTTCCTTTTCCTCTGCCCTCCTCCAGGCACTAGGGATGCCGAGGTGTAAGCACTTGTGTGCCTAAGCAGCAATCAACTGCCTTCCAAAAGGATGTGCTTTGATTAACGAGGTGCAGAACATCTGAAACTGATGCAGCTTCTTAAACACAGCTCCCAACGTTCCCAGGGAATGACAGAGCAATAAAGGACATGCTCAAGGAATCAAGCTGTTTGTCCTCCTGCAGCTCAAGGTTTTCTAGCTGGCTCTTGGAAAATACCCACACTCTTTCTTTCCTGGCCCTTCTGGGAATGTTCTCCAAGTGCTGCCTTATTTGGTGGCACAAACAAGATTCTCTTACAGCCCTAAAATGGGGAAAGAACACAAAGAAGCACCCAAGAAGCAGAATTCTCTTTACTCCCTTCTGTAGCTAGGAAGGAAAGAATCAGGTGCTAAGACAGCCAGGTTTGTGGAGATCCCCACAGTCAGAATCTATCCAGCACTTCACAGAAACATAGAATCATGGAATCAGAAAATCACAGAATGCTAGGAGCTGAAAGGGACCGCCAGAGATCATTGAGCCCAACCCCCCTACCAAAGCTGGATGACATAGCGCAGCTCACACAAGAACACATTCAGATGGGTGCTGAATGCTTCCAGAGAAGGAGACTCCACAACCTCTCTGGGCAGCCTGGTCCTCTGCTCTGGCATCCTTACAGTAAAGAATTTTTTCCTCACCTTGAGGTGTAATTTCCTGTGTTCCAGTTTGCATTCATTGCCCTTTCCCTGCCACCAGTGTCCAGTCTAGTCCAGCATGTGATTCCTCAGACACAGAGAAGTTTCTTCAGTTCCTGGTTTGGGGACCACATTTACTACCTTTACATCTATCTATAAAGCATTAAGCTTCACTTCAGTATCACACCTGCTTTGAAACCATTTTTTGGGTGCAGTGTGTTAGCAAATACTCTGGTCCCATTTTGAATACACCAAAATGCTTTGTCTGAAATAAGGATCTAAGTGCTGTGTGCAATCCAGGTCTTTCCTATATAGGCCAAAGCAGGTAGCCTAAAGCCTAAAGCAGGTGCACTCTTGGGTGGTTCTGTCTCTAAATATAGGTTCCTAAACACTTCCAAAAACATGGCCACAGGAGTTATCGGCACCAAACTCAAAGGAAGTTTTTAAGTCCTCTAAAATGTAATGAAAATTCTGTGTCTAGAGGACATCAAAGTAATGATCTTTTATTTGAGAGCCCTCCAAGAACTAAGTGCAGGAGGCTGGGAGTTAGCTTTGTCTCATGGGATGAAGTTACTCTGCTGAGCATTATTTATTGTTGGCACTCTGGCAGTGCTTCCCCTGTCAGCAGATGGACCTTTCTAGGCACAGCTTTAGAGTGTTTCAGCAAAGCAAGGACTGTTGTAGGACTAAATCTTGTCTATCATTGGCTGCAGGGTATTGAGAAGCTACTGCTTGGAAAAAGGAGAACAGCTTTTGAGGGAAATTACCTCCTTTTTAACAATATTTTATAGAATTACAAAATGGTTTTGGTTGGAAAACACCTTTAAGATCATCAAGTCCAACCATTCTCTAATTCTACCAAGGTTGGTCCCTCATCACAACATCTTTTGCAGCCTTAAAACACCTCCAGGCGTGGGGATTCAACCACCTCCGTGGACAGCCTGTTTCAGTGTCTGAGTGTTTGTCAAATGCCCAACTTAAACCTGCCCTGGTACAACTTGAGGCTGTTTCCTCTCTGGAGGACACTGGATGTCAGCTGGAAGAAGAAACCGACCCCCAGCTGTCTGCAACCTCTTTTCAGAGAGTTGTCAAGAACCAGAAGGTCTCCCCTCAGCCTCTTTCTCCACACTAAACAACTCCAGGTCCCTCAGCTGCTCCTCCCCAACCCTGCTCTCCAGACCCTTCAGGAGCTTTGTTGCCCTCTTCTGGACCTGCTTCAACACCTCAGTGTCCTTGTTGGAGTAAGAGGCCCAAAACTGAACCCAGTTCAAGTGTGGCCTCAGCAGTGCTCAGTACAGGGGGACAATCTCTGCCCTGGTTGGGCTGGCCACACTGTTCCTGGTACAACAGGATGCTGTTGGCCGCCTTGGCCACTTGGGCACACACTGGCTCATATTTGTCAGATGCTTCTCCAAGGCTTGGCATAGATACAAAGGCAGTGGAGGTGAAGCAGCCACAGATTCATTTGCCAGGAAAGCTTTCATTCTGCCAGCTCCTACGTACATATCTATAAGTGTAGCTATATATCCATGGTGCTATTTTAATAGAACCCGAGTGCTGCGATGCAAATGTGAAAAATCACATTCCAAATTAGCTCAGGCCTATGGAAACCCAGCCTGAGAGCCACAAAACCTGATATCCTCTAGCTCAGGGCACAGAAAGCAGCAGGCCAAGCTTTCTGCACACTGGGCTGTGACACCAGCTTTGTTTGGGTGACAGTTTCAGTCACACACCCCACCCCACCCCACCCCCCCAGAAAACTTGGATTCTCAGAGAAATAAAGGCATCCACAAACATCTGGTATAGATTGAAGAATGGGAGCAAGCCCTTTCCAAGCTGCCTATTGTTGCTAGCAGGCAGAAAGTAACTCATAATTGGCATTTGAAAGTCATGAAATATTCAATGCTACAAAAGAGGGAAATTCTACCTCAGAGTTTCACTGGTAGAGGCTGCACTCACTGCCTCTGCAGTTTCTCTCCTACCTAGAAGATAGCAGAGAAATGATCACCATAAATACACAAATCCTATTTCCTCCTCCCCCCTATTAATTACCCAAGTGTGCTGTCACACTTGTACTCCTTGAAATTCAGCCAGTGCTCTCTCGTTGCTCTATCATCTTCCTTATACGGGCTGTAAAGTGAGGGATGAGCTGCTGGAACATATGTTGGAACCTATTTAAGGCACAGAGAAGAGGGCACCTGAGCATCTAGGAAACAGTTCAAGTGAGATCTATGGCATGATGGATTCTGGGGAGTCACCCCACGTGGGGAGGGGGAAGAGAGAGGACTCCCACAGAGTCCTACATCAGGGTGGAAGGAAGAAGTCAGCTTCTGCTGTGCAAGAATTGTTTTTGGTTGGGAGAAAGGAGATCCTATAAGGAGTGGCTGAGGGAACTGGGGTTGTTTAGTCTGGGGAAAGGGAGGCTGAGGGGAGACTTTCTGCCTCTCTTTACCTCTGTGAAAAGAAGCTGGAGCAAGGTGAGTGCTGGTCTCTTCTCCCTGGTAATAAGTGATAGGAGAAGAGGAAATGGCCTCAAGCTATACTGGGGAGTTTTAGGTTGAACATTCAAAGAAATTTCTTCACTGAAAGGAACCACAGGCAGAGGCTCCTCAGGGAGGTGGTTGAATCCTCATCCCTGGAGATGCTTCAAAGCTGCAGAGATGTGGTGGTGAGGGATGTGACTTAGCACCAGCTTTGGCAGAGTTAGAGAAGGGTTGGACTCAATGATCTTGAAGGTCTTTTCCAACCAAAATGATTCTATGATTCTACTGTCAAAACAGCAAATTGTCTGTTGTCAGAATATTGTCCAAAAGGCAGTAATTTCCCTCAAAATTATTCTTTAGTCTGGGGAAAAAGAGGCTCGGGGAGACCTTCTTGCTCTCAACTACCTGAAAGGAGGTTGGAGCAAGGTGGAGGTCAGTCTCTTCTCCCAGGTAATCAGTGATAAGACAGAAGGAAACAGCCTCAGGTTGTGGCAGGGAAGATTTAGGTCACACATTAGGAACAATTTCTTCCCCTAAAGGGTTGTCAAGCCCTAGAAGAGGCTGCCCATGGAGTGGTGGAACCATCCTCCTCCTTAGAATTTAAAAACTGTGTACATGTGATGCTGAGGGACAGGGTTTAGTGGTGACCTGGCAGTGTTGGGCTAACAGTTGGACTTGATGATCTTGGAGAGCTCTCCAACCTTAATGAGTCTATGAAAGAACAGTTCAAAGTCCATTAGTGGGAGCAGAGAGACACTAAACAGATTGTACAGCCTAGTAAGAGGTGGCAGGAGACGAGCTACACAACAGGATGTGATACACAACTTGTATAGATGTAAAACTATTGCCATTCCATCTTCCAGTGGTAAACAAATCTAAAGCAGTTCTACTCTCTTCACCCTTATAACCAAGATCAAAACAGGAGCAGGTGTCTAGGATATAGGGGGAGGTGCTGGGAGTATGCTTAAAACTAGCAAATAGTTTTGTCACTGGACTGCAAATCAGGAAATGTTATCTAAGGAATCAGCCACGTTAGTAGCTATGGGAAGAAGTCACAGAAAATAAACCTCTGAGATTTTGAGGGTGTTTGGATGCTTTGTAAAAGCTGCTGATGCTCACTGGAACACTCAGCTCAACACATGGAGCTCACAGGTTCAGAGGAGGCCATGAAGATGGTCAGTGTTGGAAAACCTCCCCTATGGGGACAAGCTGTGAGAGTTGAGGCTGTTCAGCCTGGAGAAGGGAGATCTTAGAGTGACCTTCCAGTACCTGAAGGGGCTACAAGAAAGCTGGGAAGGGACTTTTTACAAGAGGTTGTGGTGACAGGAGGAGAGGGATTGGCTTTGAGCTTAAGGAGAGTAGATTTAGACTGGAGATTAGAAAGAAATCCTTTACAGTGAGGATGGTGAGACACTGAAACAGGTTGCCCAGGGAGATTGTGGATGCCCCCTCCCTGGAAAACTTGGATTCTGGAGGTGTTGAAGACCAGGCTTGATGAGGCCTTGAGCAACCTGAGCTGGTGGGAGGTGTCCCGGCCCATGACAAGGGAGTTGGAACTGGATGACTTTTAAACTCCCTTCCCAGATAAACCACCCTATGAATCTATGAAAATCATAGCCAGAAACAGATGGATTAGCACGAGGATCTTGCCATCCAATGTTTAAAATTCCCCTTGGAGAAGAGAAAACTTAATACAATTAGAAAAATAGAGACAAATAGCCAGACATGGAGCTATGAGGAAGAGAAATTAAGATTCAGAAGCTGCTGAGATTGCTGCAACTGTATGATTTAGTCACAATTACTTTTAGTTTACACAGGTCCCACATTTTTACATTACCTTCTTCACTCCACTGATATATTTCCCAATGTTCACACTGAAATGCTCAGATTAAGCTCGTATCTTGGATTTCAATATAATTTGCCTTCCAAATGGATGTTCCATCAAATTTCTATTTAAAGCCCAAGCCCTAGCATCTTTTTCTCTCCTCATCTGGAATTATTCAGGAGTGGGGTAAGACAGCATGGGGAGGTTTGCTCTAACTGGATCAATTCAGTGACTATCAAATGACTCCTATTCAAAACAGTCCCATTCACCAGCATTTAATGAGGGAATAATGTATCCCCTTCCACCACTCTGTCCCCACTGGTGTATCTTCTGTCTCCACACAGTGTACTGGTTTTGATGACCATGAAGTGCTGGATTTGCTGGGAGATTTGCTGTTGTCTCCAACAACAGCAATGGCACCCCCCAACTTTGGGAAGGCCCAGCTCTGTTTTTGGTGAGCTGAATTTTGTCAGGCCTGATACTAACACATTCACAGAATCAATAAAGTTGGAAAAGACTTTTAAGATCATCCAGGCCACCTTCTACCCAACACCTCCATGACCACTAGACCATGTCTCAAAGTGACACATCTCATTCTTTGAACACCCTCAGGGATGGTGACTTCACCACCTCCCTGGGAAGCCTGTTCCAGTTCATTAAAGCGAATCAAACAAACACAGCGTCATGCTGTTGTTACAACTGCAACCCAAAATTTCATGGCCATACCATCTCAACAGATGTTTAAACTGCTCTGATTTAAGAGCTCCTGACCCCAGCAATGCCTCCCTGCAGCAAACTGCTGAAAGTGGGCAGAAGATTGAAATATCTGAAATAAGAGACTAATTAGGAATGAGATGTTCTGCGAGCAAAACAGCCATGAAAGAGATGTGCCACAGTTTTATGCTTTGTGGCTGGAGTCTCTTTTGTTGAGTCATGTGCAGGACTCAACACAAAGTTTTCCTCCATAATTCATAATTGTACTGTCATGGATTCTGTAATGTCTAGTAATTTATTGATGCTGGTGCCGCAGGCTGCAGCGGCTTTGAGCAGAAGACTCTCAGAGATCCCTTCCAGCCTAAATTATCCTTTAATTCTGTGACTCTGACTCAGGAGGAATTCTCTCTTTACTCCAGCTACCTACTTTCACTAATATGGAGGAAGATATGGAGGAAGATACTGTCTTTGAGACAAAATCTCTCTGTCAAATTGGTTTTAAACCATCAAACAGGTTCAAATATTTGTAGGAGGGAACTGACAGGCTGATGGATACAAAGAATGACTGTACAACCTTTGTTGCATGGAATCATAGAATTGTTTTGGTTGGAAAAACCCTCCAAGATCATCAAGTCCACCTGTCAGCTTAACACCACCATGGCCATTAAACCATGTCCCAAAGGCCCATGCCCACGTGTTTCTTGAACACTTCTGGGAATGGTATCTCCACCACCTCCCTGGGCAACCCATTCCTCAACTAAGAAGCTAGAATTAATTTCATGATTCTGAAGAACAAGCTCAGGCATGCTTATTAGTGACTACTGAACTCAAGATAGCAAAACTGCAAAATCAAGCTTAGCTAGCATGTCTGCATAATATGGCAATAGAAGTGCTTCAATCTTTATCCTTACTTCTTACAGATACTCATGGCCACGCTGCTGCCAGGTTAGGCCAGTCTGAGTCCTCAAGACATTCCATTGTCTTGCAAAAGAAGAGTGATTTGTGCCACTGCTGTGTGTGCAGCTGTTGGCAATGCCAATGCCTCAGTGAGGTGGTAGATAGTAGAGGAAGGGGAATAGGCTTTGATTGATTGATAAGTTTGCAAATAACTTGATGAAGCTTTAGGCTTCCTCTGCCTGGGCTTTGCTTTTAGAAACCAGCCCTTCAGAGGTACAGCCTGTTGCCCACCCAGCACCAGAAGGAGCTCGTGGTTATCCTAAATCTGGATTTCCTTTCCTTGAGTTTGTGCCTGACGATGTCTACACGTGAGCATTTGTGTTTGGGCTAATCTATCTTTTATCTCAATTCTGGGTCAAAATAAGCACTCTAGGTCCAATCTGGGCCCCTGCCTGTCCTTTGTTACTGCTGTTTCATGTAGAAGATCCTTCTGATAAAAAAATCCCAGCAGAGAAAGGCAGTTCAGCCCCATTCTAACCACAGCCAAACAGAAAGGGATCTGGGGGTGCTGATTGACACCCGCCTAAACATGAGCCAGCAGTGTGCCCAGGTGGCCAAGAAGGCCAATGGCATCCTGGCCTGCATCAGTAATAGTGTGGCCAGCAGAAGCAGGGAGGTCATTCTCCCCCTGTACTCTGCACTGGTTAGGCCACACCTTGAGTACTGTGTCCAGTTCTGGGTCCCTCAATTTAAGAGGGACATTGAGGTGCTTGNGGAATAGAATCTATCAGCAAAGGAAACAATCCTGTGGTCTTCAGACGCGAGTCCAGTGGTGTTTCTTTTTTTTTTTTTTTTTCCCTTTAATACTTTTTTAATTTTGGAGGAGGGTTTGCTGAGAGGAGCTAGAGCAGGGAAAATGACAGTGGAGGGTGGATCCAAAGAAAAAGAGAAGCAGCTAAAAACACATAAGAGGACAAGGAGAGAATTGCCTGCATTGCATTCAGCTTTTGTATGATGAAGTTGTGCTGCAGTGCTACCGCTGAGAAGGGTATGAACTTCCATTCTAAGCTTCTCTCTGGTCATTCTTGTTCTCAGCCAACTCAGCTGACATTCTTAAAACCTCATCAATGGTATCCTGGGGTGCATGAAGAAGAGTGTGTCCAACAGATTGAGGGAGGTTCTCCTCACCCTCTACTCTGCCCTAGTGAGATCTCACCTGGAATACTGCATCCAGTTCTGGGCTCCCCAGTTCAAGAGGGACAGGGATCTACTGGAAAGAGTCCAACAGAGGACTGCTAGGATCATGAAGGGAATGCAGCACTGCCTTATGAAGAAAGGTTGAGAGCCCTGGGGCTGGTTGGTTTGGAGAGGAGAAGAGTGAGGGGATCTAATCAATGGATATAAATATCTGAGGGCTGGGGGTCAGAAAGGAAGGGACAGGGACAGCCTCTGCCCACTTGTGCCCTGTGATAGGACAAGGGGCAAACTACAGTACAGGAAGTTCCACCTCAACATGAGGAAGAACTTCTTGACTGGAAGGGTGACAGAGCACTGGCACAGGCTGCCCAGAGAGGTTGTGGAGTCTCCTTCTCTGGAGACTTTTCAGCCCTGTCTGGATGTGTTCCTCTGCAACCTGCATTATATGATATGGTACTGCTCTGGTAGGGTAGTTGGACTCAATGATCTCTGGAGGTCCCTTCCAACCTCTAATATCCTGTGATCAGTTTCCTTCTTTGGCAAGTTTAAACAAAGCCTGCTGGCTTTGGAAACAAGAAGGTTATATGTGTAGAAGAGAAAAAAAATAAAAATGCACTTTTCCTGTTCTCTTTTTCAAATGGTATTTTAGGAACCAATGTGTTACCCAAGTGGTTAATAAGGAAATGAGATTGGACTTCTTAATAAAAGAGAACGCACTTGACAAAGATTAAATACCCAGCAAACTCAGAAGGGTGGAGGTGGAAGGTTCCTCTGTGTTTCCTTATCTCTGCCTCTCCTTGCCAGCCACATCCATTCAGCCTGTGTGCCCTCGTGCTAATTAATATCCATCATACCAACATCTCCACAGCTCTCAGGCATACAGACTAAGGACTGGGTAAGATTTTATCTTCTCTGGTGCCACACACAAGCTGGCCCTAATTAAACAATGTCCAAGGTTGAGATGCTCCCAGAGCTGAGTGGCAAGGCTGGGCAGGGCTCTGCACAGGCAGGGAGTGACCAGCCCTGCCCCATGCTGGTCCACACAGGGACTCCCCCATTGATTTAATTTTCTCAGCCTGCTCTTTCATTTGTTTTCAACACTTTGCTGACCTTTGTGTAAGGGTTTAAACAAAGCTCTGCAGGCTCTTGAGACTATTGCCTTGCTAGTATCAGTTCATCGTGGTATAAATTTGTCTCAGCGGACGGCAGCCTTGTGTTTGTGTGTTTTGGTGAGGGGGAGGAATCCCTCTCACTTGGCTCTTCTGTGAACGCTGAGCTTTTGGTCAGTGAAATCAATGAGAAAGCTGCATGCTGCATCTGGCGTTACTGCTCCGTGCTGCTTAGTGCAAGGGCAGGGCAACACGCAGCAGCTCCTCTCGGACTCTTTTCTGGAGACAATGCCCTTTCCCATGGGATTTGTAGGAACATTCCTGGGAGCAAGAGCAGAAGACAGGCCTTCCTGACTTTCCCCTAAACCATGAGCTGACAGAATCATATTCCCTCCTGTGCTCTCCTACCGCCTGATGGTATCTTAAATCTTCTGTTCAATGGAGCAGCTTCACAAAGATGCTTCCTGTGGGACTCTATGGGAACAGGCAAGTGGTGTTTGCTTCACCAGCTGCAATTTAGACGAGTGAGAACTGTTCCCTTTGGTGTTTGTTTGGTTGTATTTTTTCTGACTGAGTTCTAGATGGTGTGAAAATACATGCAGCCCCACACATGGCTGAGCAGTGGTGAGATGATGGGGAAGAGCAATTTGTGGCTACTTGATTTTGACAGTATCTCACTCTTGGTTAGGTTGCTTCCTGCTCGGCATGCACAGGCTGGCCCATAGTCCCTGGAGAAGCACTGGGACACAGGATGGAAAGGTTCTGGGCTTGGACAGGTCCCCAGGAGTCTCACATTGCAGTGCACAACACCTTTGAGCTCTAGCATAGAAAGCTTGCCTGAGGTGCCACAGGACATCTGTCCAATTAGCTTTCCAGATTCTGTGTTCCTATGGTGTCTAGCAGAAAGTTCTCAGTGAAAAAAAACATTCCTTTCTGCTTCTGCTCCCTGCTGCTGCAAACGTCCCTGCCCACATCCATGTGTATCTAGTAAAGCAGACCTAGACACTGCAATCATTTCTTTCTATTCCCAGAGAGGGATGTCAGACTAAACAGCACTCTGAGCTGCAGACGTCTTAGTGCCTACTCTGCCCCAGAGGAAGCACTTCGAGTTAAACAACAACAAAGACAACAAATGCCCAACGATGACGACAGCAAATGCCCAACAAGAAGGACAACAAATGGCACTTCCCTCCTTCTGAGCAGCTCCGTGTCACAGTGGATGCTCGACAGGCTGCTGTTCAAGGTCTGCTCCAAGAAAAGCTCTCTTCTACGCCACTACTATGCTTGTTCATTCTCTCTTTGTTTTTGACCATTCTGCAAAACCCTTCACAAATCCTTGTTTCAGTGGAGCAAAGACTTCTGCTTCCTTGGATTTGCAGGTTCCACTTGACAGGATTAGGTGACAGGATTTATTTAGGAACGTGTGGTGACAAAAATATCCAGTTCATGACTAATGGGGAGGAAAAGCTCACAGTTTTGTTGCTGTTTTTTTAAAAATTCAAACTTCTCAGCAGGCAGAGAGGTTCAGACAAGGTGTTTGCCACCCACACTTTTCAGTACTCAAGAATGCTTAATTTTTCTAGCGGGTAGAAGACTGTAGTGGAATAAAGAGTGAAGACGAAGTCCTGCTGTGAGACCTAAAGAATGGGATATTTAAAATTACTTAATCCTCTCATCAAGCCTAGGGCTGGCACAGAATCTGTTAAAACATCTTCCTGTTATTTCAGGTCCCGAAAACTTCATTAATCTACTTTGGCTTTTCACAAGATCTAGTAGTCTAAGGTAGCTAGAACATGTAGCACTCAACTCCATGATCTACAAGAAGGTGGCATCAGAGCTGCTTTGGTGATCTGGCCTTTCCCTCTTCTTGGAAGGTTTCCCCAGTGCAGAAGACTCCCAGGACTCAAGACTCCCTTTCCTGCTTGTGGTAAGAGATGTTAGCAGCAAATCTAAGTTGAAAATCTTGCTCAGTGGAAGACACACTTTAATAGAAACGATCCTGGAAGTTTAATCTTTTTTTGATTAGGCAAAAGGAAGTATAAGTAATTATTTGATAATGATCTCTAACTACCCACAAGGAGAGGTGGAGACCTGAACACAAAAATTCTTTCTCCAGCAGACATAGCAGGAAAAGGGATGCTGCCTGGAAGCGACAAACCTTCAGGCCAGAATTAAGTTAATAATTTTTCATGCTGAGAGCAACTAATTTCTAGATTAACATGATGAAGTTTTTCAGAGATTCTCTGTCACTGGAAATTTTAAAACCAAGATCAGATATTTTTTAATTAAAAAAAAAAATCTATTTTAGCTCAATCCCAGATCCTAGACTTGGCTCTGGATTCATTTGAGTTAGTCCTAGCTCATGTCACACAGGAGGCTGGAGTTCATAATGTTCCTAATGTTGCTTGCTACATTAAAATCTGGAAAACTGGAAAAGCAAATGAGCAGTAACAGGAATGCTCACAGCCTTTTTGAGGGTCATTTCTGAATAGGCTGAACTGCCTACATCCCAGCACAAATCCCAAACAACTCTGACTGTGCCATACAATAGTGCCAACATTTACCATCTGCTTCTATTGTTTACCCAGCTACTTACTCATGCTAGGACTTCCCTTTATCCTCCTTGGCTGCTTGGCTTCCTCAAAAACTGGATTTGGCAAAGTCTTTTGAAAATTCCAATCAGCCTTACCCTGTTTATCAATGACTCTTCAAAGATGCTCGAAAGGTTTATTAACTAATAGGACTCTACAGAAGCTGCTTCCCAAGCAGACTGACCTAGACTGTATATTTGTGTTGTGTAGGAAGCTTCTGGTCCTCAGAAGTTCCAGCTCCTGGGTTTTGGTTATAATCATTTCACTATTAAAGATTTCCTTCTAAGCAGGGAAAAATTGCTAACCATTCCCAGGTTTTGGTGTGCTCCAGCCAAGTGCTGCATGTGTCCTAAACCAAAAACTGATCTTTCTCCCTTAGAGCTGCCAACACTATGGAACCTGGAATGCACCTGACTTGCACTATTGCCACTCTGTCCCTGCCACCACCTTCAGTGAACCAGCCCTCATACGCACACACTGCTCACAGAATCATAGAATGGTAGGAGTTGGAAGGGATCCAGTGATCAAGTCTAACCCCACTGCCAGATCAAGGTCACCTAGGGCAGGTCACGCAGGAATGCATCCAGATGGGACTTAAAAATCTTCAGAGAAGGAGACTCCACAACCTCTCTGAGCAGGTTGTTTTAAGGCTGTGTCATCCTTACATCAAAGAAGTACCTCCTCATGTTGAGGTGGAACTTCCCAGGTTCCGTTTGTATCCATTGCCCCTTGTCCTATTACAGGACACCACTGAAGAGAGTCTGGCTCCTTCTTCTTGACACCCACCCCTCAGGTACTTGTAAATACTATTAAGATTCCCTCTCAGGGTGCTGTTCTCTAAACTAAAGAGCTCCAGGTCTCACAGTCTTTCCTCCTCAAGACAGATGTTCCAGTCCCTTCATCATCCTTGTAGCCTCCATTGGGCACTCTCTAGTATCTCACTGTCCCTCATGAACCAGGGAGCTCAGAACTGGACACAATCCTACAGATGTGGTCTCACCAGGGTTGAGGTGGAGGAGAACCTCCCTTGACTTGCTGGCCACACTCTTCTTAACGCACTCTAGGATGCCATTGGCTTTCGTGGCCTCAAAGGTACATTGCTGTCCTGTGGATAACTTAATTGCCCAACAGGACTCCAAGATCCTTCTCTATGGAGTTGCTTCTCAGCGAGTCGACTCCTAACCTTTCCTGGTGCATGGTAGTGTTCCTCTCCATGAGCAGGACTCTACATTTATTTCTGTTGAACCTCATTAGGTTCCACTCTGCTCAGCTCTCCAGCCTGTCCAAATCTCAGTGAATGGCCACACAGCCTTCCAGTGCATCAGCCAGTCCTCCCAGTTTGGTATCGTCAGCAAACTTGTTGAAGCTACACTCTATCCCCTCATCCAGGCCACTGATAAAGATGTTGAATAAGGCTGGAATCAGTACTGACCCCTGGGGAACACCACTAGTTACAGGTCTCCATGACTTGGAGTGGAAAAAAAATCTCTCTCCAGGCAGCAGTGCAGTAAGAAGAGGGTTTTGAACACCCAGCTGTGTAAATTGTACTCTAGACAGAAGGTGTACATCATGCAGTCACTGCACTCCAAGGGTGGGAATACAGAACTGCCTATTGCTGGTGTGATCCAGCACACGCAGCAGAACACTTGCTCTTTCATATCCAGTCTTATCCCAGCACACAGCTCTGCAGTTCAGCCAAGATCCTTCCACACTCTTCTTGTTAAAATCCTACCGCTCTCCTTCAGCTCTGTGTTTTGTTTACACCTCTGGTACCTTTCAGTGCCGACTCTGGCATTCTGATTAAAATCAGCCCAGAGGGGAATTGTTAGTTGCATGTGCCTGAAGATGAGAGAAGAGGTTCCCTTCCTATTCCACACCTTCTCTTGATGGAACTCCTGATGTGCCTGCATGGAAAATTACAGTGTCATCATAACATCATGGAATGGTTTGGGTTGGAAGTGAGAAACCATCTACTCCAACCTCCCTGCCACGAGCAGGGATACCTCTCAACTAGTCTTGATTGCTCAAGGCCTCATCCTGCCTGGCCTTGAACACCTCCAGGGAGCAGGCAGCCACAACCACTCTGAGCAACCTATTCCAAAATCTCACCACCTTCACACTGAAGAACTTCTTCCTAAAATCCAGTTAAACCTACTCCCCCTCAGCTTAAAGCCATTGGCCCTTTGTCCTGTCACTAGACACCCTTACAAAAAGTCCCTCTCCAGATTTCCTGTAGGCTCCCTTCAGGCTCAACAAGGCTCTGAGCAATCTGATCTAGTGGACGACATCACTGCTTACTGCAGGGGGGTTGGACTAGGTGACCTTTGGAGGTCACTTCTAATCCAAACCATTCTATGATTCTATTGGAAGGCAGCTCTAGGGTCGTCCCCAGAGTCCACTCCAAGCTGAACAACCCCAGCTCTGTCAGCCTAGCCTTATAGCAGAGGTGCTCCAGCCTTTGGATCAACCGTGAGGCTTTCCTCTGGACTTGTTCCAACAATTCTATGTCCTTCTTATGATGGAAATATGGCCTTTGGGTCTTTTTCCTATGAGGATTCACACACACTTGTCAGAGATTTGTGCCAGCATGAAATGGGAGTACACACATGGGCTGAGTATTGAGAGCTCCTACCAGGCTGGACCATTACAATTCCAGTTTCAGTACAGACCTGCTTCAAAGAAAGACTCACAATGCATCCTCAGGAGTTGTCTCTTGGTTGCTCACAGATACCTTGCTGAGAGTGTAGCATTGTGGCCTAATGGTGAATCCAAATTAAACCCTACAAATGGTTAAACCTTGCTGGTGCATAATGTTCTTTTTCCTGTGGAAAATGAAAGATTTCCCAGTCTGGGTGTCTACACTGCTTGGATTTCCAAGTGCAATGGAGACAGCCTCAGCCTTTCATGTCTTATTAACGCCTTGTAGCTAAGCTAAATGACTACTAAACTGGCAGTTTAAAGAATGGATGGAGCCATTCTGAAGACAGAATAATAACAACCAACCATTCATTTACTAAGTTCCTTCTAGCAGTTCTTCAGCATGCACCAAAGAGGCAACTCAGAGTCGGTGCAGATTCACTTCAGTACCTTCTGTGTGGTTTGTGCAGGGAAGAAGAGGAAAAATGGTTACCTTGCACAAAGTCACAGAATGCCAGGTTGGAAGGGACCCTAAGGATCATCTGGCCCAACCTTTCTACGTAATAGTCTAGTTGAAATGAGCTGGCTCGGCTCCCTGTCAAGCTGAGTCTCAGAACTGCCCAATGTAGGGGACTTCACTGCCTCCCCTGGGAGATGATTCCAATGTCTGACTGTTCTCATGTGGAAACACTAGGATGCCAGTCAGAAACTCCCTAGAAATAACTCATCCCCATCACCCCTTGATTTTTCCATGGGACTCCCTGTAAAAAGGGAGCTTCCATTCTCCTAGTAGCCACTCTTTATGTCCTGGTCCAATGGTAATATGGTCTCCCCTAAGCCTTTTCTTCTAGAGGCTGAACAACCTCAGTCCTCTCAGCCCTTCCTCAAATGGCAGATGGGAGATTACCACACCAAAGACAATGCTAGGCTCTGAATTAATGCCCTGTCTTGTTGTCACTTCCTTATGGTTAGTCACCATTCTGCTGCATATCGCAAAGGAAGAAAGTTCAAAAGGTAAAGATTCCCCCAAAATTCCTATTAGTTTGAGGAGTTCTTTCCTTGCAAATCCACTTTCTCATTCATAGAATCACAGAATCAATCAGGTTGGAAGAGATCTCCAAGATCATCCAGCCCAACCAGTCACCCAGCCCTAGCCAATCAACAAGACCATGGCACTAAGTGCCCCATCCAGGCTTTGCTTGAACACTTCCAGGGCTGGGGACTCCACCACCTCCCTGGGCAGCCCAATCCAATGCAAATCACTCTCTCTGGCAAGAACTACCTCTTAACATTCAGCCTATAACTCCCCTAGCACAGCTTGAGGCTGTGTCCCCTTGTTCTGTTGCTGGTTGCCTGGCAGAAGAGCCCAACCCCACCTGGCTACAACCTCCCTTCAGGTAGCTGCAGAGAGCAATGAGGTCTGCCCTGAGCCTCCTCTTCTNCATTCTAGTTCCTCTTTCTAAAAGGACCAGAGACAGGATTTCCTGAAAGAGGGGACAACCAGACAGAAGTGCTCTTAGATGTTGTGTTTTCCCCAGTGAGAACTGGAAATTCGTGTTACTACTCCCATGTGCACTGCTGGGACGATGCCAACTGCCAGTATTTTCCTCTTTACTAATGATAAAAAAGAGAAATGCTGAGTGCTGCTTCATTTTCTAAGTGAGGCACATTTGCACCCTCTCAAGCTATTAGCCTTTGTGACTGCTTGCCGGAGCAAGTTTTGATGCTACATGAGATGAAATAAGTAAGATGCTTACTACAGAGACTCTCACCAAAGCCTCTCAGCAAAGCAGTGGCAAAGTAGGACCTGAAACACAGGAATTCCCAGGTCTTCATCCCATAAACACTGGAACAAGCTACTTCTCTTCACTTGTGCTTGTTCAACATTGCTTCTTAAACCCAAAATCCAGCTGTTGTCACTGAACTCAAAGCAGCTTTTGTTAACCATTTCCCTAAATGTGTTGTTTCCAGAAGCTGTTTGCTTTCACAACACCTGATCTACCAGTTGCCACCACCACTGGAACTGGAATCTCCATCTGAAATGAACATTCTAAGCAGACATCTTTGAATGAAAAAATAAATCCCAGGCTCTGTCCCTGGAGGTGCTGAAGAAATGTGTGGGCACAGCACTTTGGGAGATGGTTTAATGGGATATGGTGGTCTTAGATTGGTGGTTGGGCTCAATGACCTTGGAGATTCTTTTCCAACCCCAACAATTCCATGATTCTATGACTAGACAGGATTACAATGCAGTAGCCAAGAGACTGTACTGTGTTATTCAGAGGGTCTTAATCACCTTTGAAGCCTGTGCTGCTGGTACTGTACACTGGCAAATATACAAATAGGAAGTGGAAGTTTTCACAAGCCAAGGAGAGCAAGTGGAATTTAAAAACAGAAGAGACAAGGCTTGTAGTCTGAAAAGGTAGAAGGCACTGCTGCTCCAAGGTTGTTTTGCATTTCAAATCAGTAACAATGAGCAATCTGCCAGGCAAAGTCAGCTAAGGTCTCTGGAGTCTCCACCAATAGCTCCAATCCAGCTGTGTGTATCCAGGGCCACTTCAGCAGGTGAACATCACATAAAGTGACAAGAAATAAATAAACATCAGTCTGTAAATTGATGTGAAAGTTGATGTGGAGACACAAAATCTGAAAGCATTCTCAAGGCAATGAAATAGGGCTCCTCAAAGTCTGGGTAGCCTCTGCTGAACCAAAACTTGCTGCAGTTACAGAATCATAGAATAGTTTGGGTTGAAAGAGACATCCAAAGGTCATCCAGTCCAACCCCTCTGCAGTCAGCAGAGACATCCTCCACTAGATCAAGTTGCCTCACCCTGAATATCTCCAGGGATGGGGCCTCAACCACCTCCCTGAGCAACCTGTTGCAGTGTTCCAGCACCCTTATGGTGCAGAACTTGTTCCTCACATCCAATCTCAATCTACTCTGCTCTAATTTCAGGCCATTGCCCTCATCCTATCATTGCAGGTCCTTGAAAACAGTCCTGTGCCAGCCTTATTGTAGCTCCTTCAGGTACTGGAAGGCTGCTATTAGATCTCCCCAGAGCCTTCTCTTCTCCAGGCTGAACAGTCCCAGCTCACTCAGCCTGTCCTCGTAGCAGAGGTGTTCCAGCCCTCTGATCATTTTCATAGCCCTCCTCTGGGACCAGTCCATGGGAATCATCATGTTGGGAGACAGTTGTTATGGTTTTGCCCTTGACAGAGGTCAGTCTGGAAATGCTAAAGGTGCTTCCCAGAAGAAATGGCACCACATGCATGATGTGGATTTATGCTTGCAATTCCAATAATTCTGCCTTCCTGAATTCACCCCCTAATTGCAGTGTGCCTCACCGATGATTTAGAGCATTTGATTTACTGATCTTATTTTACTCTTCCTGCAATTCCACCTCTTTGCTCAGATCTTGCCAGCAGGTTTTCATTACCAAATAGGTGGGTTTTTTAAATAGCACAATTGCAAGTCATCACCATAAACATCAATCTTCATAACTCATCCCAGCACTCCACGTTCTTCCAGCGTCGCGTGGCAGGATTCTGCTGTGGAGATGAGCCCCCATCTGCGTGGCTGCCAGCTTCTCCTTCCTTTATTGATTCTCCCCTGTTTGCTGTAATTGAGTTTTTATACTTTCCTTGTTCTTCAGTATATAAATGCCTCTCAGAGACTGGAAAAGAGAGACAGACCAGGGACTTCCACTTCTCAACACCTCTCAGCAGAAGGGGGTGCTGTGCAATGCTGATTAAAATAGATACTTGAGCAACTAAGGCAGTTCAGCTGAGAGCTGCCTGTCCAGGGATCAAACCAAACACTTATATTCCTTATTTTCCACTGGATGGAGAAGAAGAAAGGAATAATCTGCAGTTTTCCAGCACTGACTCATCTCTTCTGAGTTGCCTGTGTTAAGGCAAACCTTAAAGGGAACTTTTGTTTATTTTAACTATACAAGGCTGTAGAGAGGCTCCAGTACATGTCACAGTTCTGAAATGTTTGTCTGTTTAAAATCCATTCATCTTTAATTTAGCACAGACTCGACTATGTTTATCACTATGTATTTGCAGGTAGGGCTTCAAGGATGGTGTCCTTAGCTGAGGGGCAGGCAGTGAGCCTACAGCCTCCCTGCTATTGCTGTTTTAATTACATGACCCCAGTCTCAGGGGCAGTGGTAGTTAAACAATTCAGATCATGGGAGGCTATGCCAGCATAAGGGATGATGGACGTGTGATGATGTCCTTCCTCAGTGGGACTCATTAGTCACAATTAAATGATGAGTTCTGAGCTGAGGCAGGGGGCTGGGCAAGCACTTTGTCTCCAGTTTTACTGTCTGATCCCTCATTTTCCAGTCTCTGAAAAGACAGTACAGACCTTGCAAGAAATCAGTTAGCTATGTCCAGACACAAGATCCCTGCTGCATCTCCCTGACTTTCCATGAAGTGCCAGGAGCAGCTTTTGAGATGCCCCTACCAGACAGCGCTGATGGCCAGGTTGCCACTTTCCTTTAGCATGCAGGACACTACATCACTTCACAGATTCACAGAATGGTCTAGGTTGGAAGAGACCTTAAAGATCACCCAGTTCCAACCCCACTGCCATGGGCAGGGACACCTTCCACTGGACCAGGTTGCTCAAGGACTCATCCAATCTGGCTTTGAACGGAAGCGACAGCCACAGCCTCTCAGGGCAACCTGTTCCCCTGTCTCACCACCCTCACTGGCAAGAATTTCTTCTTAGTCTCCAGTCTAAATCTCCCCTCTTCCACCTCAAAGCCATTGCCTCTTGTCCTGTCACTAAAAGCCCTGGTGAAGATTTCCCCCGCCCCTTTCAGGTACTGGAGGCCACTATAAGGTGTCCCTGAACCCTATCAGAGGGCTGCTCAACTCTGGCATGACACAGACTCTGCTGCTCTGCCTATCCCTGCACAAAGCGGCAGCAAAGTGGTGATGGAGCTTGCTTACTGCTGCTATCTACTGGCTGTAAACAAACTGAGCAGTTGTGTGTCCTGGATCATCTCCTGCTCATGGCAGCGAGACACTTTCACTCTGCAACATCATTCCTGCCAGGGCTCCTAGAAATGCAAAACGTTTTCACTTTTAAAGCTTTCAGAATTTGGCATGTTCTGATGGTCTGAAGTAATAATACAGAGCTACATCTATACTGGATTCAACTGGATTTTGCTCTTTTTGAGGTAGTTTAGATACTTCAATTTCCCAAGTTGGTTAAGTGGCACTTGGCAGCTCTGTTCAGATCTACGCAGCAAGAACAAGACATGAACGTGTTTGTTCTGAGCAGAACATTTGGGGCTTTTTTGTTCTTCTACCACTAGAGAGCAGGAGAATGGCTCTCCCAGCCAGCTCTGGCTGCTGTGAATCATTCAGGACCTCCTTACATAAGCGAGTTTCTTGAGGCTGACATGGCAGTGAAGGTGGACAACCTTTCCACCCATTTATCAAATCCTAGCAGTTGCCATTTCCAGACAGATGAAAGCAGGCTGAGTATGAAGCAGAAGAGCGCAGTCTGCATCCAGAATAATGTGCTGGAGTTCTAACAGCAACACAGACATATACACAGACAAACACCACCCTGCAGCCTCCCTGAGACAAGAAAATTCTTGGGTTTTCTTATACCACATGAGTCTCACTGAGATTCCACCCAAGGAGAATATTCCCTACTAAGGATTGAACTTTGCCAACAGAGATGTACAACTAGAATTACAAGGGAAACTACATTCATGGGCTTTGGGGTCTGTAATAATTAACCTGCAGTAATTTTTTTTTATAATTAGGAGAGAAAAATTTGGTTCTTAATTTTCCATCTTCCCCAACTTTTAAGAAAATATTAGGCTGAAACCTCAGCTGTAGCTTGATACACACTGATCTACCAGCTGGCAGATGCTGAAAGAAAAGAGGTCTTTTTCACCTTCCAGCTCTGCTCTCCCTTTCCCTTTCCTTGCACTCATGGGACCTTCACAAACATTTCTGTTGCGTAATGCAGAAAAAGTGGAGGGGTTTTGTTTTGCTTCTTTAGTTGTCTGACAGATTAGTAGATCATGTCAGTTTATTAAAGCACCCAATGAGAGCCAGAGGCAATGAAAGCAGCAGAGTGTAGGAGGTAGCTGGGGAAATAAAGCTTCCCTACTTCAGTAGCTGTAACCTTTTGATCAGGTTCACTCTGACACACGAAACAGTGAGAGAAGGTTAAGGCATCAGGGAGGGATTCCTTGCCAGGAAAGCTGCTGAGATGTTTTCAGAAAGAAGTGCTGGAAGCCCTAAAGAACATTCTGTACTGGGCTCTGACTGGACAGTATCAGATAGTAACTTAACAGGAGTCCCAGGACTCTAAATTTCAGCAGCTCCCTGTAAAACAGGACGGAGCAGCTGCGATTCACCTCCTAGCAAGAGGCTAATGTGCAAAAGTGAATCTCAGGCTGAAGGAAGACCTCAAACAGAAACAAAGGATCCAGACTGTATTTCCCATTCCACATACTATGTGGATCGTTCAAGCACAGGGCTCTGTGTAAGACTGTCCTGCCTGCCTGCAGAACTTGCTGGAGAAGGATGTTGTAAACCCAGAAAAACATTGCCTGAGCATGGAGGTTATAATTGGCCCCAACTGGATGTCACATCCAGCAGTCCTGTCACACACATGCCACTGGCCCAGGAGTGACATTGATTTGCTCAGGTAGAATTCACAGAAGAGAAGGTGTTGGAAAGGACCTCCAGAGATTGAGTCCAGTCCCCCTGCCAAAGCAGCATCACCTAGGGCAGGTCACATAGGAATGCATCCGGGTGGGTTTTGAATGTCTCCAGAAAAGGAAACTCCACAATCTCTCTGGACAGCCTGCTCTAGGGCTCTGTCACCCTCACAGCAAAGAAGTTTCTCCTCCTGTTGAGGTGGAACCTCCTGTGCTCCACCTTGTACCTGCTGTTCCTTGTCCTATCACTGAAAAGAGCCTGGAGCCTTCATCTGAAGACCCATCCCTCAGATATTTATAGACATTGATATGATCCCCTCTCAGCCTTCTCTTCTCCAGACTAAACAGCCTCAGGACTCTCAGGCTTTCTGCATAGGAGAGATGTTCAAGATTTCTGCAATTTTACAACCCAGGAAATATCAGGCTTGTTCTTCTATGTACTTGGGAGCAAATCCATTGTTAGGTGGGACAAAGGCAGGCAGATACCAAGTGGAGTTTCTCAAGCTACTCTGAAGTAGATTCAAACTCCTCTCTGCTTTGTTTACACACAAAAGTAGCTTTTTCCACTGAAGTCATTTTCCCACCAGGCTGTATCAGCAGCTTGTGCTGAAACCCAAGACAGTGATTTTCTCACCTGTGCTAACTAGCTAAGGTTCCACTTTCCATATTGACTGACTGACCTATTTCAGAAACAGGCAAGGCCTGGGGAGCCCACAGAGGAAATCAGCCCTAGCAGGCAGGGGAGTGAAGACTCAATTCCCACTGACAGTGAAGAATGTGCTCTTAGCTTCTACACTGAAACTGCAAACTTCCTGAAGTGGACTGATGCAATCAAGGGACAAACTATCTCCATAAACCATATCCTCAGAGAGGTGCTCTGTCCTTCTACTCTGTTCTTGTGAGACCCCCACCTGGAGCACTGCATCCAGTTCTGGTACAGCCAGTACAAGAGGTACATGGAATGTTGGAAGGCCAAGAAGATGATCAGAGGGCTGAAGCCCTATGGAAACACAGTGTTTTTTCCTATGGAAACACAGACAGAATTGGAGTTGCTCACCCTGGAGAAGAGAAGGCTACAGGGAGACCTTCCAGTATCTGAATGGGGCTACAAGAAAGCTGTGGCAGGACTTTTTACAAGAGCTTGTTGGATGAGGGTGAGGGGAATGGATTTAAGTTTGAGGAGGGGAGATTGAGACTGGAGATTAGGAAGAAATTCTTGCCAGTGAGGGTGGTGAGACAGGGCAACAGGTTGCCCAGGGAGGTTGTGAATGCCCACTCCCTGGAGGTGTTCAAGGCCAAGCTGCATGAGGCCTTGCACAACCTAGGATAGTGGAAGGTGTTCCACAGAGGGGTTGGAACTCAATGATCTTTAAGGTCCCTTCCAACCCAAACCATTCTATTAATTCTGGCAGTGTGCTCCAGACAAATTCTTGTTCAAAGCCCTGACTGGGAAGCCACAGCTTATCAGATTTAGAAAGGACAGTTCAAACTCTCTGATCAGAGTTTAGTTTATTTACCAGATTTATTTTAGATTCTTGTTCAACATAGAGATTAAAGCTAGAAAAGACCAGAGAAAGAATGAAGGTCTGACAGAGCTTCGAGAAAGGACGATGTGGAATCATAATCTGTTTCTAAACTTCATGACTTGGCCATGTTTTAATAAAGTATTAGGCATACAATAAAATATGTCCTGTTACTAATGAACTTCAAAAGCCATTTATAGTTAGTACATAAAAATTAGGTCTTTTCCCTCCAACTTTCTTAGTGGAGAATTCTTCCAGAAGATCCCTGGGCTAATGCTTAGAAAGCTTTTCCTGTTTTTCAGCCTAAATTTTGCCTGTGGCGAGCTTATGGCCATGTACTCTTGTCCTAGTGTGTCTTAGCTCATACCTGTTTTACATCCCTTAATTCCCTTTGCCTCCAGTCTTGTCCTCAGTAGATTCTGTGGTATTTAGCCCTGTTGCAGCTCAAATAACTTTGTGTGGGAATTACCATTCTCTATTTCTGTAGCTTGTTCCGTTGTGATGGGACAGTCCTAGCTAAACCTAGTCCCTGCTGTGCTAGGCACTGCATTAAACACACCTTGACAGGCAGCTGTTGTTTGAGAGGCCTGATCACAGAATCATGGAATTGTTTCAGATGGAAAAGACCTCCAACAACCAATCTACCACCACCACAGCCACAAAATCATGTCCAAAGTGCTATCTCCACACATTTCTTGAACACCTCCAAGGATGGTGACTCCACCACCCCCCGGGCAGCCTGTTCCAATCCTTGCAGCAAAGAAATTTTTCCAAATCTCCGATCTAACCCTCCCCTGGCACAATTTCAGGGCATTTCCTCTTGCTCTATCACCTCATACTAGGTAGAAGAGACTGCTATCCACCTCACTCCAACCTCCTTGCAGGGAGCTGTAGAGAGGGAAGTCTCCCCTCAGCCTCCTATTCTCTAGACTAAACACTCTCAGTTCCCTCAGCTACTCCTCACCAGCCCTGTTCTTCAGACCCTTCACCAGCTTTGTTGCCCTTCTCTGGACACACTCCAGCAACTCTATGTCTTTCCTGTAGTGAGAGACCCAAAACTGAATCCAGTATTCAAGGTGTGGCCAGAGATCAAAGAGAAGAAGGTGAGAAGATTATTTAAGCACACTCTGCGGTGAAGGCAGGTGTAGGGCCAAAGTCTCCTAAGTACCAATACTATTTCTCTAGTATGACACTTTAATATGCCCACTAATTTTCCAGTTACAGTTTCACCTTGCCACTACCTGTGTAACAGGGAACACCTACACCAGCTCCAGTCCAAACAGATCAGTTCACACAGTGCAGTCTAGAATGTCTATAGCAGCTCTGGTGAATAAACTTTGCTTTCCCTTCAGGAGCTTGCAGCCAGGCAGCTCTGGAGTGCCTGCACCCTGGATAACAGAAATTCTTAGCTGATTGTGTTTAGCTTGCCTCAGGCAGCTGAAAGGCAGCAGTCTGAAGCAGGGGCCATTTCTCAGTCAGGAAGGTGTCTGTGTATCATCTGAGGTGTGAGGTCAAAGGTTAATGTAGAAAAGGAGTAATCAGAGCTCCTGTCTTCTGTTCACAGCTCTGGTCATGACTCATTATCTGAATCTAGTTCTATTTAAACTAGTATGGCTTGAGGGACTCCTGTCACTAACTCTATTCACCTCAATAGATAAGTCCTTTCCACACACATGGAACAATCAAAAGATGTTGGACTGCTTTTATAAATAACTTCAGGCTGGTAGCCTTCCCAAGTCCTGCCTCACCACGATGACGACCTGAGGCCTTAGGATAAAACTGGATGTAAATTTCACTAAAATGTATCAGAAAAGGAAAGAGAAAACAAAGCAATTCTGAGGAAGAGAGAATCTGTTGTGGCATTGCATTATCAAACAGGGAAAAAGAAAAATGTCTTCATTCCCACCATGGTGAAACTGCATCTAGAACATGGTATTCTGTGAGAGGCTTCTATTATCATAAAGACATTGGCAAATTTGCTAAGGATTTCAGAAAAAAAAAATTAAAAGCAACTAAAGTGATGAGGTAGCTGAAGGGAGAAAGATTCAATTTGTTATGAAGAACCATAATGAGAAGGGAAAGGGATTTGTGGAAAGTCAGCATGGGCATAAGAGAGCTTCCCTAGAGCAGCACGTTGCTGCTACATGAGCAGTGCAACTGATAAAGGAGAAATGTGCAAAACTTGTGCAAATCATAGAATGACAGAATGGGTTGGGTTGTCAGGGACCTTAAAGATCATCTAGTTCCAACCCCTCTGCCAGAGGAAGGGACATCTCCTGCTAGACCAGCTTGCTCAAGGCACCAGCCAACATGGCTTTCAACGCTTGGAGCCCCTCCATAACTTCTCTGGGCAACCCATTCCAGTGCCTCAACACCAGCATGGGGAAGAATTTCTTCCTAATGTCTAATCTAAATCCAGCCTCTTCCAGTTTGAAGCCATCAGCCCTCATCCTGTCACTCCATGCCTTTGTCAAAAGTCCCTCTCCAGGTCTCCTGTATCCCCATGCAAATACCTGGAAGGTTTCTCTAAGGTGTCCCTGGAGCCTTCTCTTCTCCAGGCTGAACAACCCCAACTCTCTCAGCCTGTTATCACAGGAATGTCTTTCATGAACAGCTCTGATGTCCAGAGCTTGAACACAGAAAGAGAAAGCACAGCTGCCCTGGAAAACACTCTGAAGTCACTGTACAAGTCACTTCCCTACTTCAAGCTCCTGGACAACTCTTTTGAGTCCTTAGATAGAAACAGGCAATAAAAAGAAGCCCTGGCTGCTGTGCTCTTGGGCAGTGTAACATAACAAACTTGTTAGCATCAGCGAGAGGCTTGCTCCCGCCCTGAGTGACAGCATCTGTTGTGTAACGGAGGCTCGATAAGGTAGCTGTGCGACAAGGCACTTGAATGAGTTCCACTCTTCCTGGTTTCCATGGGCCTGTCCTTGAATGCAGCTGAGGAGCAGAGTCAAAACGGAAGGAGGCAGCCTGTGCACAGTGTAGCCTTCAACCTCACTCTCCAGTTTTCTTTTACTGACATGTTTTCCATTTCAGAGACAAACTGGTCCGACACTTGCTAATTGCCAGGTATCCCACAGAGCTCTCACAGACCTGGAGACTAATGAGGGAACCTGGTGTTGTGTCTGTGTGCCTGTGTGAGCACAGCTATTCCCGATCACTTCCTCCAGGCAGTCTTCATAGCTCTGCTCTACCACATAAAGTTGCCCTAATTAGGGAAAGAATTGTACTTTGCATCTGAAAAACAGGGAGAATTACATTCCCTTGCTTCCCCACATGATTGGGAACCTGCTAAACTGTCTGCAAAAAACTTCAGAGATCTCTAAAGTGCAAAGGTTTCAGAGAATAGGTTGAGTTGGAAAGGGAACATGTCCAAAGAAGGGCAGCAAGGCTGGTGAGGGGCCTGGAGCACAGCCCTGTGAGGAGAGGCTGAGGGAGCTGGGGGTGTGCAGCCTGCAGAAGAGAAGGCTCAGGGGTGACCTCATTGCTGTCTACAACTACCCGAAGGGAGGTTGTAGCCAGGTGGGGTTGGGCTCTGCTGACAGGCAACCAGCAACAGAACAAGGGGACACAGCCTCAAGCTGTGCCAGGGGAGGTCTAGGCTGGATGTCAGGAGGAAGTTCTTCACAGACAGAGTGATTGGCATTGGAATGGGCTGCTCAGGGAGGTAGTGGAGTCCCCATCCCTGGAGGTGTTCAAGACAAGCCTGGATGGGGCACTTAGTGCCATGGTCTTGCTGATTGGCTAGGGCTGGGTGATAGGTTGGGCTGGATGAGCTTGGAGGTCTCTTCCAACCTGGTTGATTCTATATGACCTTCAAGACCAACAAGCCCACCATGGGCAGGGACACCTCCTGCTAGACCAGGTTGCTTGAGGCCTCATCCAACCTGGCCTTGAACATCCCCAGGGAGGGGGCATCCACAACCTCCTTGGGCAACCTGCTCTAGTGTCTCACCACCTTCACTGGAAAGCCTCAATCTCCCCTCTTCCAGCTCAAAGCCATTGACCACTATCCTGTCACCCCTAGCCCTTGTCAAAAGTACTCCCCCAGCTCTCCTGTAGTCCCTTCAGGTACTGGAAGTCTGCTTTAAGGTCTCCCTGGAGCATTCTCTTCTCCATGCTGAAAAGCCCCAACTCTCCCAGCCTGTCCACATAGGGCAGGTTCTCCATCCCTCTGATCACCACCTTTGTGGCCTTCTCTAGACCCACTCCAACAGTTCCACGTCCTTCTTATTTTGGGGACACCAGAACTGGACACAGTGCTCCAGGTGGGGTTTCGCAAGAGCAGAGCAGAGAGGGAGAATCACCTCTCTTCTCTTGCTGCTCACACTTCTTTGGATCCATCCCAGGACACGGCTGCCCTCTGGGCCAGGATAGGTTCTCTTTACATTAACTCTGCAGAGTTAGCATTATGTTATGGATGAAGGCTATAAAGTCCCTCATTTCTATAAACTATTCCACTGTTATTAACTGGTATTTCCTAAATCAAGCCCAACCATCCCAGTTATCCCAAAATCCAGCTACTTTATTCTTAGGTTGTAAATGTTATGTATCCAGTCAGACTGTGCAAGAGGCCTGGAGACCCCTCAAGAAGTGCAATGGCCAAAGTGTCAGGGCCAGGTGGTTTTTCTGAGACCTCCTTAGACAGTCCTGTGCAGCAGCTGCTGATCTGCAAGGCTGCTACTCTGGCTCTGAGGAGATCAGCTCAGGATCTCTTTAGAAATTATAAAGTATTGAGTGCACACCTTAGAGAAAAAGCAGCACAGATAAAATCAGGAGATCGGTTTCAGCTAAAACATTGAGATGCTGCCTGAAGGAAAGAAAATGCCTTCAAATTACTGAGCTTATCTCTTGGCCTTGTGTCTTTCCTGTGCCTTGAAGATGTTTGTGCTCAAAGCTTTTCCCTTTCTTGGGACAATAGGGGCTACAAAAGAGCCTTTTCAGTGTGTCAGGTCAATAGTCCAAAGACTGAGAGGGATTTAGGCTATAGATAGTAACAACATCAAAGAGGCCATTACATCTTCAGCACCAGTAATCCCCATTTTAAAAACTCCATTATCTGACTGGTTCTTCATTTGCTTGTCACATAATCCTTGTTGTTGTGGTCACTCAGAAACGAATCCTAGGAGCTTAATAGAGACAGTGACAGAAGTGCCTGTCCCTGGATTCAGCCGGGACGGTTATGGGTGATAGAGAGAAATCACAGACTAACAAGGAGTTCAAGGATGTTAACTGAACAACAGGAACAAAGCCTGTGAGGGTGCTGCTGCAATCTTGAAATACTTATCAGAGCTTCTTGGGGAGTAACTGACTTCTGATTTTCATGAATCATTCAAGATCAGATCCCTGACTTTCCAGTTCTTTAGAAAACCCTTCACTTGAGGTCAGAAACAGTGCCCAGATTTGTTCTCTGGCTCAGAGACTGCTGGATTTCTACAGAAATCAACGTCTGTTCCTGGAACAATGGAGAATGAGTTCCTTTGTTACCCAGAACAGCAACCCTTTGTTAATATTTATATCCTCTTCTATGAAATGAGATGTCTTGGTGGAACAAAAAGATGTAGCACTTCTACCACCAGTTGTAGTCTAGCTGAAGCTAGTACAAGAATCAATTTCTTGACCTACACAGGAGTGTTTGGTTTATTTTGGAAGATGCAAGCTGTATCTCAGGCTGCTTCCTTCTCTTTGGTCAGTAAACTGAAGGTAGAAGTGGAGCTCATTTCTCATCAAAAGGGAAAAGGAAGACCACTAGGCTGGTAAACCCATCATGGTTTTTCCATGAAAGAATTCCTGTTTTCAAAGACTATTCCTAGTAGCCAAAAATAAGAGTCAAATAGAGGCTGAGAATCAGAAGGATCAGTCCTGGGAAGGCCCAGTGAGGCGTAAGAAAGACCATTCTCCTGAGTGCATCTATATCCTCAACCCAACTTCTACAGATCAGAGCCCTTGGCAGCCCAGTAAAAAGCAGGTTTCTGCAGGATTAGGGAGAGATTATCACAAAGCTCTCTCACTAAGAATGTGCTAAAATAGGGAACACAAAGAAGACCAGTTATGGCACAAAGTGTTGTTGGGTTGTCTTTAACTCTCCAGAATCTGATGAAAAGTAGGTTTTAAAACAGCTTCTGTAGATGCAATGCTTCAGGCAGATCCAAGACACAGGACCCATGACTATGCAGCACCCTGTAATGCCAAATGAGAAAACAATGATTGCTTCTCCCTTAGTGAATGAGCAGCTTCTATAGAGCTGCTCCTGTATGAGACTTAAAGGACTCATCACTCAGTGAAATACTGCTGAGAGAGTTGCGGTTGTTCAGCGTGGAGAAGAGAAGGCTCAAGAGACACCTTAGAGAAGCCTTTCAGTATTTTCATGGGGATACAGGAGAGCTGGAGAGGGACTTTTGACAAAGGCATGAAGTGACAGGATGAGGGCTGATAGCTTCAAATTGGAAGAAGCTTGATTTAGGTTAGACATAAGGAAGCTTGATTTAGGTTAGACGTAAGGAAGACCTTATAGTAGCCTTCCAGTATCTGAAGGGGGCCTACAGGAAGGCTGGGGAGGGGCTATTTATAAGATCTTGCAATGACAGGACAAGGGGCAATGGGTTTAAACTGGCAGAGGGGAGATTTAGACTAGATGTTAGAAGGAACTTCTTTACAGTGAGGGTGGTGAGACACTGGAACAGGTTGCCCAGGGAGGTTGTGGCTGCTCCCTCCCTGGAGGTGTTCAAGGCCCGGTTGGACGAGGCCTTGAGTAACTTGTGCTAGTAGGAGGCGTCCCTGCCTATGGCAGTGGGTTGGAACTAGATGATCCTTGAGGTCTCCTTCCAACCTTACCATTCTATGATTCTATGAAGAAATTCTCTCCCATTGATGGTAGTGAGGCACTGGAACAGGTTGCCTAGAGAAGTTGTGGAAGGTTCCAAGCCTGGAAACATTGAAAGCCATGTTGGCTGGTGCCTTAAGCAAGCTGGTCTAGTAGAAGGTGTCCCTGCCCATGACAGGGGAGGTGGAACTACATGATCTTTAAGATCCCTGCCAACCCAAACAGTTCTATGACTCTATGATGTAAAGATACTTGAGTGGTTAGGAAACAGGTCAGCTGTTTGGTTGCCTCAAAATGAAACAGTTAGGAATTAAGGAAGAAAAGAGTCCTGCCTCAAGCTGCTGTACACACAAAGGAAGAGTGGAAACAAGTTCCTTTAGAAAAGGTTCCCAGCTGTTGGCTAGTAAATCAGATGTGGTAGGGATGGATGCAGATTGCCTCCTGCTGCTTTAATGAGTGGCAGCTGGCATTGATCACAGACCGAGGAGATAGTACACTGGAATTGTCCTGACTGGAGCTGAGGGTGGGGGAAGGCTCATCCTTCACTGACTTCACTGTCACCATAACAATGATGTGACGTCTCTGTCTGCAGTGCTTTGGACACCAAGCAGGCTCCACAAGAGTAATTTATTACTGTGTGCTCTTCATTTATTCTCTTCTGTGAATTTGCAGGAAACAGCAGTTAAGGAAATGGGGAAGATAAACCTGGATTTCAAATTTCCTTGTGATGGCACTTTGGAAAACAACAGAATTGCTTTACCATAAATGGCTTTCAAAGGTCGGGCTGTGACTGGCTGTAGTAAATTTGTTTCATTTGAATGAAGAGAGGCAGCAACTTTGCATTCACAATGTCAGCCAGTGTGGTGTGAGGACACAGGAAAGCCAGCACCCCTCTTTTTACTACTCAGCTTGTAGTCCTCAGAGCACCAACAGACCTTAAAGTGTCTCACCAGTCCTACCTAAATAACTCTGCTCATTGCTGCAGGAGCTCCATTCACACTTAGGCCAGGGCACCCAGTCCTGGTTGAAGCTATACTGCAGGTGAACCTGGTTCCATGAGTCTTCCTGAGTTAATTCGCTTTCCTAGACTGACTTTGGACCTGTCTTGTTCTTTGCATGAGGATGGTAACCATCACCATCAGCAGCCCTGCCCTGCTTGCCCAGCTGAGGTGCTATTGGACTGACTGTGCCCTGTTGTGAGGATGCCAGCCTGGCCTGTGCTGTGGTCTTCCTCACTGGCTTGCCTTTCCTTGTGGAACAGCCCCACTCTTGCTGCTCCCTGAAACCTCAGCTACATTTCACCTATAACCTTTGTGAGGGCAGCATGTGTGTGGATGACAGGGGCACAGATACTGGTGGGTGGAAGTAAAGAAATAATTCTTCCATGATTACATTCTCATTTGCAGTTCTCTCCTTCTGCATGCATTTATCATGTAACTCATTGTCAGGAACAAAATGAAATGATTGTCTCAGGACTAACTAGGACAGAGGACATGATAGTGTCTTACGAATTTTGGATAAGGTTGGAAACAAAACAGAGCAACTAGAGAATGGCACTGGTAAGCAGAGCCTGAAGAACAAATCCTGTTCACATCAGTAGACATCCAGAAATAACGTCTTCTCTTCATTACTGGACAGTGAGCATCTGGAGGAGGCTGAAGGGAGACCTCATCGCTCTCTACAACTCCCCAGAAAGAGGTTGGAGTGAGGTGGGGATTGGTCACTGGTCCCTATCAGCTGACAGAACAAGAGGAAATGGCCTGAAATTGGGTCAGGGGTGGGTTAGGTTGGAGATTAGGAAAAACTTCCTTGCTGCAAGAGTGATCAGGCATTGGAAGAGGCTGCCCAGGGAGGTGGTGGAGTCATCATCCCTGGAGGTGTTCAAGAAACACGTGGAGATGGCACTTCGGGACATGGCTTAATGGCTGTTGTGGTCTTAGGCTGATGGTTGGACTCGATGATCTTAGAGGGTTTTTCCAACCAAAACAATACTATGATTTTCTGAAATTATTTCAGTTCTGATCCTAGTCAAACCCTGGCTTGTCTGTTTAGAACTGGATGAGTCACGGAAAGCAAACTTCCTCCCTTTTTAGAGCGGCACATACAAAGACAGGACAAGTTTTTGTCCTTGAATCAGTTGACAGCTATGTCAAAGTCTGGAGTTCTGCAGGGCTGTTAAATATTTCTCATTCTGAAAACTAGACCCATTCAGCAGCAGTGCTGTAATTTGGAAAGCAGGAGAGGTTTCTGGGGAGCTGAGCAATCTGAAGGCTGCCTGTGCCTCCATTTCTCATATTAAGCTTCTCACAACATAGGCATGAGCTACATCCAATGGGATACACTCTTGTCTAAAGATATTAAGGCATGAGTGTATGCACTGAAAAATGTTTCCATTCCTTAGGTTGATTTGCCTTCATGTGATATTGATTTTTATTGATTGATTATAAAATCTCAGCACAACAGAATGCAGAAAATATTGCTGCTGCTGCTCCAGAGCTCACAGCAAATAGTATTCACCTGCCAGTTAACCTGCAGTCTCTTTTCAGTTCTGCCCAGTGATAGGATGAGGGGCAGTGGGTACAAACTGGAACACAGGATGTTTGACATCAATAGAAGGAAAAAAGTTACTGTAAGGGTGACAGAGCACTGGAACAAGCTGCCCAGAGAAAGCTGTGAAGTCTCCTTCTCTAGAGACTTTCAAAACCTCCCTAGATGGGCTCCTGTGTGGCCTGCACTAGGTGATCCTGCTTTGGCAGCAGGGTCGGACTAGATGATCTCCCAAGGTCCCTTCCAACCCCTACCATTCTATGATTCTGTGTCTCACTCAAGCAGGTGGATTGCAGTGCTGCTCACTTTCCCAGCAGGCTTCCTCCTAGGATAATAACTACATTTTTTTTCCTGCCCTTTGTCAAAACATCCCAAACTTGCCAAGAGGGTCATCTCTCATTTCATGGCTTCCAAGGTTAAGCTCTATTTCGTTTCCAGTCTGACCACTGGACAGTTAGTAAGCAAAGTAAATTTCAAGTGTAGCTAGCACCTCTGGGAAGATCCCTGGAAAGAAAAGTGCCTTAAAGCCAGAACAGAGCTAACAAAGGATTCTTTTTCACGCACACTCGTAAGCCATCTGCTGTCCTTGCTCTTACATTTACCTGGCCAAAGGAAGGTTAAGATTTGCACACTGAACTCCAGGGACTTCCACCTTATAGAACTATGGGAAGGATAATGTAAACTAGATCAAACTTCATTCTGTTCAAACTCTCCCTCAAACACTGCTGCCTTAGCAGGTTTGTGTGGCACAGGGCTTACCCAGTTTGGGGATTTGGGCCCTTACAGGACTTAAATCCTTCACTGCAGCTAGGAATAAATGGAACTTTACCCTGCAGTTTAAAAAGGCACCATGTGAATCTGTGCTCTTCAGGACTTCATCTTCCTTCCTGTTGCCAGTGACAGCAATATACAGCAGAGGGACCCAAAGCCTTCTGCAGCTGTGCTAGAGCATTGTGTCACACCCAGCAGGGACATGGGGAGGACAACCTCTCACAGCAGTGCTGGAACTGGGACATAGGCTGACAAGGAAAAAAAAGCTTTTGAGCTCAGTCCCCCAACACACCAATTAAACAGAAGCAAGACAAGCAGATATTTCTAAAGGGTTTTTTTTTCCTCTTCCCCTTGCCATTGTTACAGGGTTTTGAAAGGTAGATGGATGGATCAGACCAGTGAATAAGTGGGACAGTGGTAATGCTTCAAAAATAGCATCCCCTACCACCAAGAGATCCTTTGCTCTGCACCTGAAGGGTAAAATGACAGCTTGCTTTTTCCTCTTCTGGTTGTTGCCACTACATATAGCTCTGAAAATAGATTTTTGCAGTAAACAGGGGGAGAAGATATAACTGATGATGATGTCTTAGACAAAGAGGCCAATAATTAAACTGGGATAAAAAGCCATTTTCTACACCATGCATTTTCACTTCTTTCTCTCCACTGAAGTGAAGCTTTTGGCCAATGGTATCCTGGTTTGGATCAGGATCAGGGTGGCCAGCAGGTCTAGAGATGTCATAGTGCCCTATACTTGGTACTGGTGAGGCCACACCTTGTATACTGGGTTCAGGTTTGGGGCCCTCACTCTAAGAAGGGCAACTGAAGTGCTGGAGGGTGTTCAAAGAAGACCAAGCTGGTGAAGGGCCCTGAACATGAGTCTTATGAGGAACAGCTGAAGAAACTGGGGTTGTTTAGTCTTTGGAAGAGGAGGCTGAGGGGAGATCTCATACCCTCTATAACTCCCTGAAAGGAGGCTGGAGTCAGGTGGGGTTCAGTCTCTTCTCACATGCAGCAAGTGGTATGAGAACAAGAGAAAATGGCTTCAAGTTGTGTCAGGGGAGGTTTAAGCTGTATATTAGGGAAAAGTTCTTCACAGAGAGGATTCTTAGGCATTGGAACAGGATGCCCTCTGATGGAGTCACCATCCCTGCAGAGATTTAAAAGACATTTGGATGTGGTGCTTTGGGACATAGTTTAGTGACAGTGATGGGGTTGTGAGCTCTTGAGAAGAGGTTGGATGTGATGATCTCAAAGGTCTCTTCTAACCTGTACAGTTCTGTAGTTCTATGTATTATGACCACAACAGGCACTATTCTAAAGGAATACACATATACACACAGTCCAGAGTGCTCCTGCAATCACACCAGTTCTGATAACTGCTGTAATACTTTGTGCTGATACATCTAGCCCTCTTGTGGCACCAGAAAAACAGCAAATTATATTCCTAGCTATCTTCACCTTCCAGAGGACACACCGCTCTGTCCACCTGAAACAGCTATGGAAAAGGAGAAGCCTTTGCAAATCTCAGGCAAAGCTGTTCAATACTTGCTACAAAAGGATTTTAGAGCTTCACAGAGAGGTAACAGTTACCTTTTGGTGACTTTTCATAGCTGCAGCTCTTTTCCACTGACTTCAGTGGGCATGGAGCAACAGAAAGGTGATGCTGTGGAAGAGGAGCTTCACTTTAGTCAGTGCAGCGCTGCAGCTGCTTTAATGCATGTTTAAATCTTAGGGCACGGAATAGAAACACTACACATCTGTGTTACATCCATTGCCTTGCACCAAAACACCTCTCAGCAGGGCTCGGAGCACCATCACTGATACTTGTCACTTGTTCTTACAGCCTCTCGGTGGGGGGAGAAGGATCTGCAGGCCACCTACACACACATGGATTTGTTACCACACGTCAAGAAGATGCACACCTTGCATTTGAAGCAAAAAACCACCACATTTGCCAAGGTCCTTGGCTTCCTTCCAGAGAGTAACAGTGATGAAGGCATCAGTCAGACATTATGATTTGTTTGGCCAAACATGGATGCCTGCAGTGCAGAGCTAAGGCATTTACTCACCTCACTCTAATCAATAGAGATACAGTTCCTCACCCTACATGTGCATGTTTGCATCTAGAAAGGGCTGGACACTTGGTAGTGTCTCCTTTTCTCCAGTGGCTATAAAGTGAGCTACACTGTGATCGGCATTGATGTGAACATCTAACACACACAATTTTACACTAAGGGAAAGAAATCCTACTCCTGCTGCCAGAAAAAGCTCCTCCAGTCTCCTTATTCGCTAAGGTGACAAGTGTAGTCATGTACCTTCAAACACTAGGGGCTAGAAGTGCTGAGGAAAACATCTCTCTACCTGACAGCATCATGGCTGCTTCACTCAGCTTGAACTGCTGCCTCCCAGTCCTCCCTTCTGAGCTGACCTCATTCCAGGTGGTCTGAAGTTTGTGTCTGGAGAAGGATGAATTGAGCCAGTGACCTGGTTAAGCTGCTTAAAATGTGGAATGTGAACCAGAGTCTCTGAAAACACAGACGCATGAACCGAAACCCCATCCATTAGAGACTAATGGACTGTCAGCTATTGAAAACATAGAAACAAAGATTGAGGAAGACACAAGGAGGCTGCAGAGCCACTGTTTTTCTTCAGCATAATGAGTCTGCACTGTGTTACAGCACCACAAAATGGTGGAGGCTGGAAGTTGATCTCTGAAGATGAACTAGTCCAACCCCCTGCTTAGAGCAGGATCATCCAGAGTAAATCACACAGAAACATGTCCAGGAAGGTTTGCAATCTACCCAGAGATGGAGAATCCACAGCCTCCCTGGGCAGCCTGTTCCAGTGCTCTACCACTCCAAAGGTGAAGAATTTTTCCCTTATGTTTATATGGAACCTCCTGTGCTTCAGTTTGTGTCCACTGCCCCTTGTTCTGTCACTGGACACCACTGAGAAGAGTCTGGCTCCATCCTCCTGACACTCAACCTTTAGATATTTGTAAGCATTCAAGAGATGCCCTCTCAGTCTCCTCCATGCTAACCACGTTGTTTTGTAGCTCCACAATACTACAAACCACACACGTTTAGAGCTATTTCTCTGTAACTTTTACTTGCACACACCTCAAACTGGTTTGATGCAACCTTGGGGTGGGTTTTCAGAATACAATGGGAGTCTGCTTGACATCTCTGTAATGGTGTTCTGCTAGGAATGGATTTGCCCATTCACTAGGAAATTCTCTTCAATAACCTTCTTGTGTCAACACAGTCAGAATTAATCATATCCCCCACTACACAGAGAAGAAGTTTTCATCTCCCACAGGAACATGCTGCAACCTTTCCCTGAGTTACTGATTGCTTTGACAAGCAGGGTCAAAGTGTGCACCACAATTACCCTGCATTTCTGAACAGCTGCAGTGTTTGCTGGGCTGAGGCATGACAGTGGCATCTGAGTGGCTGGAACCATTTGCTGTTATGATCTAGAAACGCTTTCCAGTGGGAATGAAGTAATACATAGTTGGTAGAAATGTCTTTTTTGTCCTATGATCACAATAAGCTACTGGAGCTGGATTCCTGTGTAAGGAATCCATAAAGATGATCAGAGGGCTGGAGCACCTCTCCTGGACAGGCTGCAAGAGTTGGGGCTCTTCAGCCTGGAGAAGAGAAGGTTCCAGGGAGACCTTAGAGCTGTGTTTCAGTATCTGAAGGAGACCTACAGGAGAGCTGGGGAGGGACCTAAACCATCACACTGTTTAGAAGGGCCTGTGGTGATAGGACAAGAGGCAGTGGTTTAAAACTGGAGCAGGGGAGATTTAGGTTGGGCATTAAGAGGACGTTCTGCACAATGACAGTGGGGAAATACTGGAACAGGCTGCCCAGGGATGTGTTTGAGGCCTTATCCCTAAGACATTCAAGGTCAAACTTGGTGAGACCCTGAGCAACCTGCTTTAGTTGGAGGTGTACCTGCTGACTGCAGGGGGGTTGAACAAGATGACCTTTGAGGGTTCCCTCCAATGTGATGCATTCTGTGATTCTGTACTTAATTGGGATCTAATAAAATAGGTTTGTGTCACTCAGGAAGCAGCTGTAATTTATCAAGTCCCACTTCCCGTAGGAATGCAGCACAACTGTGACTTCATTTCAGCATGATCTCTCTCTCTTCAAAACAATGAAGCAGAGCAGTGTCA
>WBNM01046172.1:0-69418 GCA_013399055.1 Ramphastos sulfuratus
CCCATCATCACTGGTGAGTCTCCCACTCTGGTGAGCGCACACTGGGTGAGTGGTGGAGGGGACCAAAGGCCGGGGGGCCTGGTGGCCCCCCGGTTACATAGACCTAGGCTTGATGATTGCTCTAGCATCACCCACAGGTGCTGGCTGGGCCTCCTCACTTGGGATGAGCTCCTCTCTGTTGGGCTGCTGCTTTCTGCTCACTTGTGAAACTGTAGCAAGGGCAGGACTGAATCTGTGAAGCATTTTGAGCAGCATTGAATGAGCAGGGAGGGAATGTCTGAGAGCCCCTGACAAGGAAAGTGGAACAAAACTCCAATCTCATCGACACTGCTTTGTGTCAGAGAGGCTAAAGCTCTGCCCTGTTTTGTAGCTAAGCTAGAGCTGGCTTTGTTCAGTACCAGGTGGGGTCCTGACTGTGGGAAGTCAGGGCAGGGCAGCAGAGGACCAATGCTGCAGTTCAGGGTTTTACTCTGTTAAGCTGCCTGACAGAGAGAAGCTTTTACAAATTATCTCAGCCCATGAGTGTTTCTGCTTCAAACTCTCCTCATTTTCACATGGACTAAGCAAGCTCATTTCACACCATCGTGGCTGCAAGCTGCAATTCTTCAGATGCTCTCTGGGTTGGTTGGAAGAGAGATTGATTTGTTTCCAGGTGGGTAAAGGTCTAAAGCTACTGCACAGGTCATAGCCCACAGCCTGTGAGTCCGTTTTCAGCACTCTTCTGCACCCCATAAGATTCAGAAGTTTATGACTTAAAATCCTAAAGGAGTATCAACAACAAATGTTAGGTGACAGTCATAGAATCACAGAACTGGGAGGGACCTCAAGGACCAGCCAGTTCCAACCCCCCTGCCATGCCCAGGGATACCTCACACTAGATCAGTCTGCCCAGAGTCTCATCCAGCCTGGCCTTAAACACCTCCAGGGATCAGGCTTCCAACACCTTCCTGGGCAACCTGTGCCAGTGTCTCACCACCCTCATGCTGAACAACTTCTTCCTAACATCCAATCTGAATCTACCAACTTCCACTTTTGCTCTGTGCTCCCACTCCTATCCCTACCTGACATCCTAAAAGGTTCCTCAGCAGCTTTCCTGTAGCCCACTTCAGACACTGGGAGGCCACCNCCTCTTCCCTGGATGCACCCCCGCATGTCCAGATCTTTCCTGTCACAAGGCTTCCAGAGCTGGGCACAGTGCTCCCAGTGGGGTCTCAGCAGAGTGGAGCAGAAGGCAGAATGCCCTCCCTGGCCCTGCTGCCCACACTGCTCTTGGTGCAGCCCAGGCTCTGCTTGGCTCTCTGGGCTGCAAGTGCCCACAGGGAGGCCTTTCCCAGCAGACCTCTCTGGGACTCCCACTGCCACTTTTCACTCTCTGCTAATTAGACTGGGTTTATTTTGTGCCTTGGCTATGCCTCAGCTCCCTGGTGGGAAAAGCCCTGGTTATACAGCACCTCTCCATCCCTGCCCTCCATCCCAGGGTCACCTGCAGAGAAGAAGTGCAGGTAGGTGTTCCACAGCCTGAGGTTGCCCAGTCTGGCTGGCTGAGGCTCAGGGACTCCAGAGATGACTCCCAGGACACACATCAGTGAATTACTCCTGGGGACACGGGCACTGGGGCCAGCTGGTGAGTGAACACACCAGGTCTGAATTCTCCTTGCCTCCTCTCCTGATGAAATAAATGAAGCTGATTGCTCAGGAAATGTGGATTTGTCTTAGGCATAGCTCAGCTGTTCTGAGGGTGAGAATATGTCCACAAGGATCTACTCTTAGCTCTGAAACACAACTGCTTTGGGTACAGAACATGCTAACATTTTTGTACTTTAATTTCCATGTGGAGTTTTCTTCTTTTTTCTTTCCCTCTTTCTGGGCTTCAGGCTCAAGCAGTGACAGGATAAGGTCTAAACTCCAGAAAGCACTGGAAACTCAGAAATGTGTCTTGCTGCCAGCAGATGAACTGAGGCCACACTTCATTGGCACTGCTGTGAATTCCCATGGTGAAACACTTGGAAGTGCATTGCATCAGAGCAGGTGGGTTGGCACTTTCTGCTCCTTCTCTTTGGTGATTACAACCTCTCAGTGCTCCAGCTGCCTCTGCAGTCATGGAGCAAGGTGATTAATACCTGATTCTTCTCTGATGTGTTCAATCAAGTGCCTTGCTGCTGCTGCAAACGTCAGGCTCATGCCTGAACTGAGCCTGGAGTGTCGGTTTCCAGCTGTCAGGTTTCCCTTCCCCTTTGTCATGCTGAAGCTCAGGGAGAGCTGGCACTGCACTTCCACTGACTCTGAGCCCAGCCACTCACTGGGGCCTGACACCAGCAGAGGAGCTGGCTCCTGGGACTGCATCACCAAGGACACCACCAGCAGAGGAGAAGAGGCAGCACAGGGATCCTGCCTTTTCCCCAGCTTCCAGAGAGAAAACAAACAGATTTGAATCCCATCTTGGACACTGAGCACCAGCAAGGCAGAGTCTCTCCATGAGAGAAGCCCTGGGAAGATGGCACTGCTGCCATCAGGGAATGTCCCAGCTACAGCCATCACCACAGAGGGGCTTTGCTCAGCAGAAGCCACACCTGGAATGTGGTGCTCATGAGGAAAAATGTCTTAGGTCAGTGTCAGGTTTTTGCAAACCCGTGGAAAGGCTGGGGAGGGTCCAGTGCTGAGTCACCCAAACGACCCAGGGACTGGGAAGCTGCTGCATGAGGGTTGGGTTTGCTCATCGTGGAGAAAAGAAGGCTCAGGGAGAACCTGATCATCATGTCCCAGTATCTAAAGAGGGGCTACAGAGAGGATGGAGACTCTCTTTTTACAGGGAGTCCCATGGAGCTGAGGAATAATCAAGGCACAAAATAAAGCCAGTTTAATTAGCAGAGACCAGAGTGAGGCATCCTTCCTTGCTGCCTCACCCACCTGAGCTGCTTGCTCCAGCAGAATCCCAGAATGTTAGGGGTTGGAAGGGACCTGTAGAGACAGAGCCCAAGCCCCCTGCCAAAGCAGGCAGCACAGGAACACATCCAGGTGGGTTTTGAAAGTCTCCAGAGAACACAGCTCCAAAACCTCTCTGGGCAGCCTGTTCAGAGCTGCTGAATTACCCAAACATCAGCATCTGGTGTGCTTTGAGCTCAGCCCTGACATCTCCAGGAATGGTGGGTGGGCTGCAGAAGGCATCTGCCCTCCTGGAGTGGCAGGTGACCTGAGAGAGGACACCAAATGCCAAGGCTGAAGCCCCTGGCTCCTGCCACAGTCTCTTGTGATGCCTACTGCATTTCTGTCCAGCTCAACTTCCCTTTCTGGTTCTCCCAATCTCCTTGCTACACCTCTGGCCCTGCTGTACAAGAGACACAACCCTCAGCCCTCTCTGGTGCCTTGGGAAGAGGCAGGCAGACTCCTGCAGTTCACCTCTTGCCCATCTCATACTTGGCACTGGCCAAGAAGGTTGTCTTGAGCTGCTGTGTTCCCCATGTGTGCCCCATGTGCTCAGGAGCAGGCAGCAGGGCACATGCTGCTCATGCCTGGGAGCTGTGGAGAGCTGAGAGAGGCTCATCCAGCATCAGCACCTGCTGCAAGTTTGTCATAAATCTCATTAAACACAAGGGGAAAAAACCTTTTTTTTTCAGAAGGGTTTACCTAAGCAGGCTCAGGTGAATTTCCTGGGGATCAGGCATCTCCCTGACCACTTCATTACACTCCAAAACACTTTCTAGTCCAGTAGAAAAACATTCCCCCTCTCTGCTCATTCCTGAAAACCACAGAAGTGTTTTATCTGAAACCATACACAAAGCCTCAGCTGGAGAGAGACATTTGTCCCAGAAATGCTTGTCCAAACAGTTACACATTGGCAAAAGTTCTGAGCAGCTGAAATGGGCACTGGGGATGGGGAGAGCTGAGCTGCCCTGGTGAGCAGAGCAGCTGGAGCAGGAGGAACCAGCTGTGGGTGGTGGACACTACCTGCAGCAGCAGCTTCTTGAGCTTTGCATCCAGGAAAACAAAACTCAAACATTTGGCTTCTGTGCTGGCAGGACTGCCCTTGGCAACCTGCATTTGCTGCCTGTCTGTGCTCCTGGAGTCTTGCCTCTTGCTTCCCACCAATTGCCCTGCCCCAGGGGCAAAAAGGGGCAAGACCACAGCTCAAACACTGGGCTCAGTTTGGGGCCCCTTACTCCAACAAGGACATTGAGGTCTTGGAGTGTGTTCAAAGAAGAACGATGAAAGGTCTAGAGCAGAAGACTTGGACAGCAGCTGAGGGACCTGAGGTTGTTCAGCCTGGAGAAATGAAGGCTGAGAGGAGACCTCTTGGCTCTTTACAACTGCCTGAAAAGAGGATGGAGCCAGGTGGGGTTGGCCTCTTCTCCCAAGTGACAAGTAATAGGATGAGAGGAAACAGCCTCAGGTGGCCTCAGGGGAGGTTTAGGTTGGGCATGCAGAAAATGCCATCCTCCAAAAGGTTGTGAAGCCCTGCCCCAGGCTGTCAGGACAGTGGTGGAGTGGTTTCAAAGCTGTGCAGATGTGGTGCTGAGGGACATGGTTTAGTGGTGACCTGGCAGTGCTGGGTCAACAGCTGGATTTGATGAGCTTAAAGGTCTCCTCCAACCAAAACAGCTCTGTGAAACCCATGGGTATGGTGGCCTTTGTGACTGACCTGTCAGCAGTGAATGAACCCAACGAGCAGATGTGTCCCCTCCCTGGGCAGCTGCGGTGCCAGGGTCTCCTGGAGATCCGTGGTTAGCTATGGCAGGCTTTGTTTTGCCAGAGGAAATCTTGAACTTGGCTTGCAGGAATTTTCAGAGCAGCTTCTGAAGCCTTAGTAGAGCAGATGACAAATAAATAAGCCAAGGGCACCTCACTTCACAGATGGAAAGACACAGAAATCAAGCAGATGAACTGAGGCAAAACTGTAACCCACCCACCACACACAGGCTACCATGCTCCTCTGGCATGCCAGCTCCAGGGCAGCCTGCAGCAACTGGGAAAGCTACCCAAGGGGATGCAATTCCTTCCCCTGGCTTTGTGTCCAAGGACAATGACGTGTGCCAGTGCTGTGGATCTGTGCTGCAGCAGCCAGGGTGATTCAGAGTGGTTGGCAGGATGGAGGCGTTAGTCACCGCCAAAGATCAAGAAGTTAGTGTTGGCACATCGTGGGCATGCCAAGGAGAAAGGAGCACCAAACAGGGAAAGGGGGAATGGCATGGAAGAGAAGCTGAGGAGATAGAGGTGGAAAGGGTAGCTTCTGTATAAAGAGCACTCAGGAAGGTGCCAGCACAGGTTCTGCATGGGACAGGGCCATAGCCTGTGTTTGCCCATCCGTGCCCAAGGCAAGCTGGCAGAGAGGGATGTGTCTTGCTCAGCACATTGGTGTCCTCAGCTGGGTGACCCTCATGCTCAGCATTCCTGGATGTGAACCCATGAGCAGGCAGTGCTCTCTGCCATCTGACAGGACACCAAAGGCTCTGCACAGATGCTGAAGCAGGCTCAGACCCACCCTCAGCTGTGCCAAGCTCCCCACCTCTTCTTTCCCTCTGTGGGCTGTAGCTCAGGCTGAGTGCCTGTTCCAGCCTGGGAGGAGCCCTTCTTGGGGGACTGCTGAAGAGGCAGCTGCCTGCTTGGGGAGCACCTGGAGAGCATGAACTGCAGCACAGCCCTCAAAGGTGCAGAGGCTCTCTTTCAGGAGAGGGCTTTGACCGAAGCCTGACCCAGAGCAACCAGGCAGGCGCTGGCTGGAGGTGGGGCACAGCCTGCTGCTTGGCTCCTCTGCCTGACAGTAACTCAGGCTGAAGTGTGGACAGTGAGGCCTCCATGCCTGCTGACCTTTGCCCACGGAGTGTGATGAGCTATTGCAGTGAACAAGGTGGGCAGTGAAAGCAGAACCAGAGAACCCTGGAGTCTCACAGGGCTGTAGCTCTGGGTCGTGTCCCCTGGGCTCTTGCAAGGCTCTGACTGACATGATTAAAACCCTCATGCTGGGTGGGAGCTGCTCAGTAGCTGCCAGTGAGTTGTTGCTTTATTCCTTTGAAATCAGGAAGATGAGCAGAAGGTGCATAGCCACCTGAGCTGTGTCCCCAAGGAAGCCAGGCTCAGGGCAGGCTGAGATAGCTCAGGCAGTCAGGATGGACATCTCCTGCCTCTCAAGTGTTGACTCATAGAGCCCCACGCTGGCAGTGACCTGCCAGAGGGATGTCACCATCAGGTTTTCTTGGTAACAGGCTCTGACAATGCCTGCCTGTGTGAAATACCAGCCTGGCACCATCCAAGAGGCATGAAAGGGACTCAAGTGTTCTTTTGAAGTTAATACCCATTTGAGATTTGTTCCCATATTGAAAGGAGCAGAGGAGAAGGTTAAAAGGTTGAGGTAACATAGAATCATAGAATCAGTCAGGGTTGGAAGGGACCACAAGGACCATCCAGTTCCAACCCCCCTGCCATGCCCAGGGACACCTCACACTAGCTCAGGCTGGCCACAGTCTCATCAGCCTGGCCTTAAACACCTCCAGGGATGAGGCTTCCAACACCTCCCTGGGCAACCCCTGCCAGGCTCTCACCACCCTCATGCTCAACAACTTCTTCCTCACATCCAGTCTGACTCTCCCCATTTCCAGCTTGGTTCCATTCCCCTCAGCCCTATCCCTACCTGACAGCCTCAAAAGTCCCTCCCCAGCTTTCTTGTAGCCCCCTTCAGATCCTGCAAGGCCACAAGAAGGTCACCTGGGAGCTTCTCCTCTCCAGCCTGCACAGCCCCAACTGTCTCAGTCTGTCCTCACAGCAGAGCAGCTCCAGCCCTCTGCTCATCCTTGTGGCCCTTCTCTGGACACCTTCCAGCACCTCCATAGCCCTCTTGCAATAGTGGACCAAGTAATTCAGCAGGACAGTGGTGGTCAGTAGGTGAGGATGGATGATACATTTAATCTCTGTGCTGGGCTTGGAAGGATGTCAGTGAGGAGCTGACAAAGCCTTGCAGCATAGGTGGAGGATGTGTGACCCCTCCTAAGGCTGCACTGGGGGGTTGCATTTTGTCTTCGCAACTAAAAATGACATCTGAAGCCCTGAGCAAGGGCACACTGTGGGTATTTGGTTCAGCAAGCAGGAACTGCAGAGGAGAAGTACAAATTAGGGTTGGGTTTTAAAGTAGACCTCCCTCTTTTTCAGGGTTGATTGCAGATTTATTGTCCAACACTCCTGCCTAGTCTTCAGACAAAGCAGGTAGTTGCCTGGAGCAGTAGAAGCTGAGCTTTGATTCCAGACCTGCCTGGGCACTGAGATCCTGAGCAAGCTGCTCTGGGTGACCCTGCTTTAGCTGAGGGGGTGGACTAGATGGTCCCCAGAGGTCCCTTCCAGCCCCCACCGTGCTGTGTTGCTCTGATTTCTTGAAGACAAATCTGAACCTCACAGCAGCAAGCCAGCTAATGAGCCAGCAGAGGCTCCCTCTGGGGCTGCTGGAGCCACAGCCTGAGCGATGCTGGCCAGAGGTGGCCCAAGCCCTGCTGCCTGCCCATCCACCTTGCTCCATGCCTGTGCCCCTGCACGCTGCAGAGGGGACCTGGTTTGTTCAGGGCACTCTGAACGGTGCCTGCAGCCAGCCCTGCCAAGTCCTCCTCCCGTGGAGGGAAGGAGGGATGGTAGCCACAGTCCATGTGAATCCCCACCTGCCTCACAGGGCTGTTGGGGGCTGCAAGCTTGGAAAGCCACATCCAGGAGCTGTTATGTAAGCAGGAGTGATCATTATGATTAAAGAAACATTAGGAGCCAGTTATTGGAGTGACAGATGGAACTACCAGGGGATTGTGTTTTTATCTGTCGTCTCTCATCTCCTTAAATCTCATCTTTCTTTTATCACCCTTCAGCTCTAGGCTGGCAGTCCCCATGCCAGCTAAATGGACAGCATATTGAACATGGCATCACTGGGTGGCTCTCCATGGCACAGGTGAGAACAACTCTTCCCAGGCACCCAAGAGAGTACCTTGTAAAATCAACCAGAATCCATCTGTGGGTTGAAAGGGGCACAAATGATTTAGAACTGATGATGGCTGAGACCTGAATATCTTTTCCCTCACCAAGGCTGGCACTCAGCTTAGGCAAAGCAAGTGGCTGCCACCCTCCTGTGGAGCTGTGGGCTGTGAGAAGGAAACCTGCCAATGGGAAACAGTTACTGTTTCCCAGTGGTGATTGCTCTTCAGAGCAGTCACCAGCAAACTGCTGGTGAAAAAAAGAACCAGCAAACTGCTCTGATGGCAAAGGCTGGTTTGGTCTCTCTGTATCCATCTCTGGGGCCCCCAGACTAAGAAAGGCATTGACCTACTGGAGTGGCTCCAAGGAGGCCATGGAGATGATGTGAGGGCTGGAAGGGCTCTGCTGCCAGGACAGACTGAGAGAGGTGAGGTTATTCAGGCTGGAGAAGAGAAGGCTGCAGGGAGACCTTCTGGTGGCCTTTCAGTACTTAAAGGGGACAGTCAGAAAGCTGGGGACAGACTTTTTATCAGGGCCTGCTGTGGCAGGACAAGAGGTGATGGCTTGGAACTCAGAGAGGGAGATTTAGGCTGGAGAGAAGGAAGAACTGTTTTACACTGAGGGCAGTGAGACCCTGGCCCAGGTTGCCCAGAAAGGTGGTAGCTGTCTCATGCCTGGAACCATTCCAAGCCAGATTGTGGCTCTGAGCAACCTGCTGTAGCTGTAGATGTCCCTGCTGACTGCAAGGGGTTGGACTGGATGAGCTTGCAAGGTCCCTTCCAAGCCAAACCATTCTGTGAATCTCTGACAGCAAAGATTTCCTTGCTCCACTTGGGCATTTGCAATGCCAGGACAAGGGGCAATGGATTTGAACTGTCAGAGGGGAGATTGAAAGTGGATGTTAGGAGGAAGTTGTTTGCAGTGAGGGTGGTGAGACACTGGCACAGGCTGCCCAGGGAGATTGTGGAGCACAGAAGCACAGAATGGGATCTTTGATCACGTTGGGTGCTTCTGTGCTCCACAACCTCCCTGGAGGTCTTCTGTGCTCCACAACCTCCCTGGAGGTGTTCAAGGCCAGGTTGGATGAGGCCTTGAGTGACCTGTACTAGTGGGAGGTGTCCCTGCCTATGGCAGGGGGTTGGAACTGGCTGAGCTTTGAGGTCCCTTCCAACCTTCCCATTCTATGATTCTGTGATTTTTTATGCCTGGGGCTTTTTGCAGCTAGAAGACACAAAGATGTCTCTTTCTGATTGAGATTTCTTCAGTGCATTGGTGCCCAGGCTTGGTAAAGCTTCTATACATCAAGGCTAAAAGAATCAAGGTAGAAAACACTGCTAACATAATCCTCATTTCCTTCAAAGGAATTCTGTTTCCTTCTTGATTGTGCCAGGAATGCCCAACTGGGCCAGCTGGAGCCTCCAAACCACACCCTTGGGACTCTGTTGCTTTCTTCTGCTCCCACCCCACCCTGTCACCTTCCTGAGATCTGTCATTTGCTGCAAGCTTGCTTTTAATTGCCACACTCAACTCCTGATGCCATCACATTCCAAAATAGACAGCCTGCTCAGCAGCACCTACTCCTGAAATAATCAGCAAGTTCATTAATATGATTAAGAGGAGAATCTTTTGCAGCTTCTGGTGCTCAAAGTGAAACTGGAGAATGAGCATTTAAATAGGCAGTTTCTCATGCAGGCCTCTTATTTTTGCAGAGTGTAGTTTTAAAGGTTCCTATCCAAAAATAGTGCTGTGCTGTGCTATATGGTGATAGTAAAGCAACAAAAAAACCCCTTTCATGAGGTAAGAAAGGAACCAAACGTTAAGCATTGTAAGTTCCCAGGCATTCACTGTGTGACTAAGCCTGCAATGGTCAGACCAAGAAAGAAGGATGCTCTAGAACATCAAATGCTGAGGAGGAGATGGCCGTGGAGCTAGCAGGAGGTGGTGGTTTGGGATCCGTAGGATTTCTGTTACCATGCTCAATTCAAAGCCTTAATTTACTTGAATTAAAACTGCTCAGCTTGGTTGCAGCTTTTTCACAGCCAAGTCTGAAAATGAACTACAGTTGGATGCTATCAGTCTCACTTTGGAGGGGGTGTAATTATAACATCAGTAATTTAAGGATGATCAGACTGTTAAAGCTGAGGTAGTCTCCCATTGCCCAGTGTGGCAGGGGTTGGAAAGGATCTCTGGAGACCTACTCCAAGCCCCTGCTAAAGCAGAGTGCCCCAGTGCACACTGCCCAGGATCAGAGTGGCCAGGCAGGTTTGGAATCTCTCCAGAGAAGGAGAATCCACAACCTCTCTGAGCAGCCTGCTCCAGGGCTCTGACCCCATCATAGCAAAGAAGTTTTTCCTCAAGTTCAGAGGGAACCTCCTGGGTTCCACTCTGTGCCCACTGCCACTTGTCCTGTCACTGAGCACCACTGAAAAGAGTCTGGCCCCAGCCTCTTGCCCCTGCCCTTCAGCTCCTGCTGAGCACTGCTCAGCTCCCCTCTGGAGCTGCTCTTCTGCAGGCTCTCAGCCTCTCCTTCTCCCAGAGCTGTTCCAGGCCCCTCAGCACCTTTTTAATCTCTGTTGGACTCTCTCCAGTAGTTCCTTGTGTCTCTTGAACTGGGGATTCCAGAACTGGACCTACCACTCCAGATGTGGCCTCACTAGAACAGAGCAGAGGATGGGGAGAACCTCCCTAGAGCTGCTGGTTACACTGGTGGTCCCTGGAAGGATCTGGAGAGGTCAAGCCTTGCATGAATTTAAAGCCTCTCTTTACTCTCAGGAGAGCTGACTGCCAGGCTCTCACTGCTGTGGCTCAAATACACCAGAGCTTTACATTGTTCATTACAGTGTCTTTTAGCCTGCTCAGAGAGAAGGGCCAGGCTGTGCCACAGACACAGAAATAAAAAGGACAGTCTCTGCCTTGCAAGGGCTATGGTGTGAGGGTAAGGCAAGATAGAACAGATGGAAGCAGACAGATGGAGGAAAGCACAAAAGCAATGATCCAATGTCAGCCAGCATGACGGGAAGTCAGCTCAGCACCCCAGTGGTCTGCTAGGCAGCATTCTGCAGCAACCAGTAAAGTGCAGCAAGAGGCATGGGAAAGAGCAGGCAGGTGCTTGTCTGCACACTGGCACCGAGGGAGGCAAGGCTGGCACTGCTGGCAGAAAGGTGGCTTCACAGAGCCACAGAATGGCAGATGTTGGAAGGGACCTCTGGAGATTATCCAGTCCAAGCTGCTGCTAAAGCAAAGAGGAATGTGAACCTCAAGGAGTGAAAAGTGCAAGACAGGAGAAGAGGAATCAACAGGACAAGAGGAAACAGCCTCAAGCTGCACCAGGGGAAGTTCAGGCTGGACATCAGGAAACACTTCCTCATAGAAAGAGTTGCCAAGGACTGGAATTGGCTGCTGGGGACAGTGATGGAATTCCCATCCCTGAAGGGATTTAAAAGCCATGTGTAGATGTGGTGCTGAGGGGCACAGCTTCATAGTGACCTGGCAGGGCTGGGTTCACAGCTGGGCTTGATCTTAAAGGTCTTTTCCAACCAAAAGTTTTCTATGATTGAGTGACTGCAAGAGTGCAACAGTGCAGTAGCCAGGTAGAGAGCTAGAGACTGAGTGAATGTGCTCCAGAGAATGAATATGTAATGGTGAATATGTAATGGATGAAGTCACTGCTGCTCTTCACTCTTGCAATTCATCAGACCAAAGATAGACTTCCTGAGCACAGATTACCTCCATTTGAACAAGTCACCTTGGGTTCCCTTCAAAGCCAACACAGAGGAACAGAATCTTCGAGGGCTTGCCCAAAATAGAGACCCGAAAGAGATCAGCTGACTCATGCCCTAAAAGAGCATGATTTTCCCCCACAAATTAGAAAGGGAGTTTACACACCCCAGCTCGGATTAGGAAGCCTGTACTGTAGAAACAGAGCTTCAAATAACCACCATGGTGCATGCCCACCCCAAGCACTCTGTGGTGTGAACATGGAGCAGAAAACTGCCATCAGGGATGGGCCAAAAGTTGGCTGCCTTGCAGTGGGAAAGAAGGGCAGAGGCAGAAGAGACTGGACAGTGGAGATAAGATAGAGAGGAGGTGGCTGAGCACAGAAGACAGATCATTAACACTGGTCATGGGGATGCCATGGGCAAACTGACTGTGGGCCTGTGCTCCATGTGGAGAGAGACAGAGAGGAGGCTGCTTCAGAAACTGCCATCAGAGAAAACATCTCTGGAGAGTACTGAGTGTGTGGCTCCCCTCGAGATTGCAGGAGTTGACTGAGAGCTGCAAGCACAAGACTGGAGCTCCTGAAACAAGAAGCAAGTGCACAGGTGGGCACCTGCATCTGCACGAGGTGTATGAGGTCCTTCACAGGCAATTAAAATCAGTTCTGTTGCCCAAGCAGGCAACAAGTGCTGCTCAGATGCCCAGTGCTGTCACTTCTCTGTTTCCATAAGGGCACAGGTCTCCCACAGGGCTGGTGCTAGATTTGCCAGCTCTGCATGCATGTCTTGGCACCTGGCTACATCTCAGGTGGCACTAAGTGGCTGTGGGTAGGTAACGAGAGCTGAGGCCAGCAAAGTGTGAGAGTGATTCAACTGCCCCTAGAGTGAATAGCCACTCACATTCTAGCCACTCATTCTAACATTCCAGCAGTGGGGTGTGTCTGGCACCACTGAAGGCTGTTCCTGCAGAAAGGGGAAGGGCTGCCCCACACCAGCTCCAGGCAGGGCTGGAAGCACTTCAGATTGAACTAGGTGCTGGTTTTAGGCACCTGGACCCCAGACTGCTTCACCACTCCATTGTGGAGGGGTTTAAACATACAGCCCACATGCAGAAACTTCTGTGCAAAGACTTAAGCTTGGGTTTAAGTTACCTGTGGGCTGAACTCTGACCCCTGGTCTGTAATTCAGACACCCTGAATGTCAAGGCATGAGGGCATCAGTGTGCTGCATGGACTCTTGGGTCTGCTACTGGGGAAAGCAGGTTGGTAACTTTAGCAGACTGCACAGTATTTCAGGCATGAAGCCAAGATTTCTTGTCCTCCACAGGCCCAGCTCCAGAGCCCTGATGCTACTGCAGATCTCATCAGGGAGCTCAGTCTGAAGAACCTGCAATAGCCAGGTCCAAAGCACCACCAGCACAATTAGTGGAGGTGAATGTGCTGCTGACAGCCCTGCGCAGCCCGGAGTGCGAGGTGTGAATGGGCGATGGAGTGCGAGGTGTGAATGGGCGATGGAGTGCGAGGTGTGGATGGGCGATGGAGTGCGAGGTGTGGATGGGCGATGGAGTGCGAGGTGTGAATGGGCGATGGAGTGCCAAGAGTCCACCTCAGAGAGAGGCACTCTGCTGGGGTGCCACAGACACAGAGGGCACTGCAGGAGCTGCTCCAAAGCCAGGCCTCCAGTTCACAGCGCTGCCAGTTTGTCACTTCTCATCCCTGCTAAATTCATGTATTTATTTTCTTGTCCAAACTCAGCACAGCCGAGGGAAGGGGAGGCTGCAGCTTGACAAGCAGTTTGTTCAGGCAGCTGATTTACCAATTCAAAGGCTACTCCCCACAGACTCCCAGCAGCAAAGTGAGCGCTCAGTCGTAAACCTTGGATTTAATTAAAGAAAGACTTAGGCCTCCACACATTATCACAGCTGGAGAATCCATAATTAGCTGCACAGTTTTCCAAAGGAACCTTCCCTTGATTTGCCTGAAAGCTGGGGAAGAGCTCTGTACATCCATCATCATTTCCTACCACTTCCAGCGCAGGCATTAGAGACTCTGTGTGGGCAGATCTAATAGGTTCGTTCTTGCTTCCTGGGGAGGAGAAGGATTGCATAAGATGTGAGTCAAGACACCAGCCCTGGAGCTGCGCCTGTGGCACTTGCAGGAGCTGTGGCACTTGCAGGGGCTGTGGCACTTGCAGGGGCTGTGGCACTTGCAGGAGCTGTGGCACTTGCAGGGGCTGTGGCACTTGCAGGAACTGTGGCACTTGCAGGGGCTGTGGCATTTGCAGGAGCTGTGGCACTTGCAGGAGCTGTGGCTGTGGCACTTGCAGGGGTTGTGGCACTTGCAGGAGCTGTGGCACTTGCAGGGGCTGTGGCTGTGGCACTTGCAGGAGCTGTGGCTGTGGCACTTGCAGGGGCTGTGGCACTTGCAGGGGCTGTGGCTGTGGCACTTGCAGGAGCTGTGGCTGTGGCACTTGCAGGGGCTGTGGCACTTGCAGGAGCTGCACTGTCTGCTGCTGACCAGGGTGGAAATGAAGAGCACTCTCTGGGGCTCTGGAGAAAGGCTGAGTAGAAATGGCCTCTATTTGCTTGGAGCTGGGGGCTCAGCACCACCTGCTCTTTGGGAGGAAGGCATTGGGGTCTCTTTTCTCACCCCTGCTTACCCTTTCACACCCCTGACTGCACCCTAAGCTTTCCAACCCATAAAATTAAGCTTTCTTCAGTGAGGAGTCCTCCTGATCACTCTGTTATGGTCCCTGCTTATTTCCAGCACTCTCTGAGCTTGTTTTTCACTTGAGTCCAGAGTCTTTTGATGCAGGGTCCCCAGAACAATGCTCCCTAGTGAGGCCACATATGGAGTGCCGGGTCCAGCTCTGGGCTCTCCATTTCAAGAGAGACAAAGAACTGCTGAGGAGAGTCCAGCAAAGGCTGCAAAACTGCTGAGGGGCCTGGAGCAGCTCTGGGAGGAGCAAAGGCTGAGAGCCCTGGGGCTGAGAGCCTGCAGAAGAGCAGCCCCAGAGGGCATCTGAGCAATACTCAGAAAGAGCTAAAGGGTGGGACTTGAGATGGGGCCAGACTCTTGTCAGGGGTGCCCAGGGGCAATGCACACAAACTGGAAACCCCATCTGAACATGAGGAGAAACTTGTTTGGTGTGAGGGTGCTGGAGCCCTGGAGCAGGCTACCCAGAGAGGCTCTGGAGTCTTCTTCTTTGGAGAGCTTCTGAACCCACCTGGACATTGTGATCCTGGGCAAGCTGCTGTGGGTGCCCCTTTAACAGGGTGATTTAATTGGATGATCTCCGGAGATCTCTTCCCTCTTGTGATTCTGTGAAAATTTGGGTCTATTTAACCTAACTTGAGGCATCTCACCTAAGAATACCTAACCTAGGTTTTTAGTTATCCTGGATACCTTCTGGGATCACTGGAAGGAAGCAGATAACCTCAGAGGGTGGCTCTTAGGCATGCTGAATCATTTGTTTGTGATGAGGGAGGTTGGACACTGGACTGAGTTCCCAGAGAGGTGGCAGCAGCCCCATTCCTGGAAGCATGCAAGGCCAGGCTGGATGGAGCTTGGAGCAACCTGAAGGATGGCAAAGGATGTCACTGCCATGGCAGGGGCTCGGAACTAGATGATCTTTTGAGGGTCCTTGCCAGCCCAAACCGTTCTGGCACCCTATACCTTGCTAGGACCTGCAAGGCAGTCCTCATCCCAACTGCAATACCCAGGCTGGGTGCCTGTGGTGTGGTGCACTGATGCCAGCTCCAGGTTCCTGAGATCATTTTACCCCACTAAATAGTCTTCTCTGTTTAATCCCTGTTTTCTTCTCTCAGAAAAGGCAGTTAAGCCCAGATTCTGTTTATCCCTCAATCTGATTTAGACAGGATCAGCTAATAAACCTCCTGCTTTTCCCAAGTGCTTCAGTACTCATGGCAGATTGCTACAGCCACCACAAACAGCAAGGAGGAAAATCTTCTCCCAGCTTTCTTAGAAGCTGTGCTGCCCTACTCTGGTTCTGTTCCACCTGTTCCAGCTCCTGGTTCTCCAGCCCAGTAACCCACAGCCGACAGAACAGCCTCGCAGCTCCTGCCTTCATTTCCATCTGTTTGGTGCCTGTGCTGCAGTCAGGAGCTCTGCCTCGTTATTATCCTCGTTATCCTAATAGTCGGTTTCATGTCCTGCACCCGCAGCTTGAACTCCTTCCCTTGCACTCAGCCACTCACATTTCAGCTCTCCTCTTAGCAGAGCACTCCCAGTGGCCTTCCACTGAGTCACCAACCCAAGCAGTCGTCTCCTTTCTCCTTGCTGCCCACCCTTCTGCCCACTGACACAATTTAGCTTCGCTCACTTTGCTTTTTTTCCACTTTTTATCTAACCAAGATCAGAGGCAGACACTGCCTGGATCTCTCCCACTGAGCCACCTTATTTTGTTCAATACAGAGCAGAAAGGACAGAGCAGAGCTGGCTCCATCAGGTCTAAGTGTTCCTGAGAAACACACAGCTGAGAGTTTCCACAGCATCCTGCTGACCATGGAACCATAGGATCCTTCTGGTTGGAGAAGGTCTTAAAGGTCACTGAGTCTGATCATTAACCCCTCGCTGTCAGGTCAGCGTGGGACACTAAACCACATCACTCAGCACCACAGCTCTACAGCTTTTAAACCCCTCCAGGGATGGAGACTTGACCACTGCCCTGGACAGCCTGGCTGAGAGCTTGGAAATCCTTTTTGAGGAAGAAATCCCAATAGTTTCCAATTGTTAGGACCAGATCTCAATAATTACAAGTTTCCAGATACCTCAGCACATCCAAGTCCAACAGCCTGAAAATTCTTTAGCTCTTCAGTAAACTACTTTCAAAACAGTTTAGAATTTCTCTGGCATGTGAAGAGGTCAGTGAAGAAGTGCAGTAGCTGAAGATACCACAACCATTTGGAGACCATTCTGTCCTCCCAGGCTATCTGGTGCCCCTTTTGCTCCCCCAGGGGTCAGGGCTGCATCCAGTCTTCAGCACACTCATTGATGGCCTGGATTAAAGGATGGAGGAAGTTTGTGGGTGATGCAAAACTGGGAGGAGTGGCTGTGCTGCCACTCAGCCAGACCTGGGCAGGTAGGAGACTTGGATGGAAGGGACCTCAGGAAGATCAACAAAAGCAAATTGGTCCTGTACCTGGGGAGCAATAAACCCTTGCACCAGTATGGGTTAGGGGTTGACCTGGGAGAGAATCATAAAATCATAGAATCATGGAATCACACAATCATAGAATCAGAGAATGTCTGGGGCTGGAAGGGACCTCCAAAGCTCATCTGGTCCTGCCAGAGCAGGATCATCCAGAGCAGATCACACAGGAACACATCCAGGCAGGATTTGAATATCTCCAGAGAGGGAGACTCCACAACCCCCTAGACAGTCTGTTCCAGTGCTCTGTCACCCTCACAGGGAAAAAATTCTTCCTCAGGTTCACATGGAACCTCCTGTGCCTCAGCTTCCACCCATTGCCCCTTGTGCTGGCACTGGGCATCACCCAGCAGAGCACTCCAGCCTCCTGCCACTCACCCCTCACATATTTATAAACATCGGTCAGGTCACCTCTCCTCTCCCAGCAGCACAGCCTCAGCTCCCTCAGGCTCTCCTCATAAGGAAGATGTTCAACTTCCTTCACCATCTCTGTGGCTCTGCGCTGGACTCTCAAGCAGCTCCTGTCCTGCTTGAGCTGGGAGCCGCAGAACTGGGCACAGTACTCCAGATGAGGCCTCACCAGGGTGGGTCAGGAGAAGTATCAGATATTAAAGTGGCAAGAGCAGACACTACACTGTGTACAGAGTGCTGGTGGACGCGTTCAGCACGAGGCAGCACTGTGCTCTGGTGGCCAGGAAGGCCGATGGGGTCCTGGGGTGCATCCCAAGCCCTGCCGTGCTGGGGTTCTGTGATGGGCTGTGGCAGGAGGCTCTCACTTAACAGGCTGTAACAGTCGCTGTAGCTCTGCTTTTAGTGACCACTTCCCTTGAGGTCACATCCACAGCCTGGGTGCTTCTTTTTTCTCTGCATCAAAGGCTTTGCAATTAGCACATCACTGGCACAAGCCAGGCCTTGAGTTTTCAGTGCTGCCCTTTTTTACATGATGTTTGCAGGTATGAGGAGCACCTGGGCTTGGCACCCTCTGGATCTGGTGTATTAATTACTCTTTGGGTTTCAATAGCTGACATTTCACCTCCAAAAGGCCTTGGGCTTTGCAGAGTTTGGGGGGAAGCTGAGGCAGGCAGGGCTGGTCAGGCTCACCCTGCTCTGCAGACCTGCCTTGGCCGTGGCCTTTTCCATCGCTCCTCTCCAGTTTTAATTCCAAGTGACATTTTACTGGGAGGGATTTTAGCATATTACATCTCCAACTGAGTAAGTCTCTGGATATTGTTAGAAAAATTAATAAAGAATGTGAGCAGCTTCCTGTGCGATGTGTAAAGCCATAAACACTCAGAACCCCCTCCCTCCTCCCCTCCCCTCCCTGCCTGCCAATCGCCCTGCTAAAAATAAAGGAGATGACAGAATTTCTGTGGCGTACGACGAGAGGAACCCTTCAGTCCCTTGCAACAGAGAAAAGCAAATGGCAAGCTCTCTCACCAATGACATTTGGAGCTGTTATTAGTGCTACGGAGTGCAGGCTGAATTCTGCTCTCCCTGGCACTGCTGTCAGTAAGGGAAAGCAGCAGTGCCATGGAGTAGGCAGCTCCTGGCGCTTCCCAGGGAAAGCCAGCATAGAGCCTTCCAGGATCTGAAGGGGGCTACAGGAAGGCTGAGGAGGGATTATATACAAGGTCTTGCAATGACAGGACAAGGGGCAATGGGTTTAAACTGGCAGAGGGAAGATTGAAACTGGATGTTAGAAGGAAGTTGTTTGCAGTGAGGGTGGTGAGACACTGGCACAGATTGCCCAGGGAGGTTGTGGAGCACAGAAGCATCCAACCTGATCTTTGATCTTTGATCACGTTGGGTGCTTCTGTGCTCCACAACCTCCCTGGAGGTCTTCTGTGCTCCACAACCTCCCTGGAGGTATTCAAGGCCATGTTGGACGAGGCCTTGAGTGACCTCTACTAGTGGGAGGTGTCCCTGCCTATGGCAGGGGGGTGGGAGGAGATGATCTTTGAGGTCTCTTCCAACCTTCCCATTCTATGAACCGCTTGCAGCGCTGCTTGCTCGCTGTTGCTGTCTCTTCTCTCCCTCACACCAGTGCCCCAAGCTTGCAGGCTGGGATGTGTTGTTTTCTGAAGCCTCACTCGTGAATGCCAAGGTGGTGGTGATGGGTTCTGGGAGCCTGCATAAGCAAGGACCAGGATAGGTTGGGACTGGCAGATTTAATTGCGTTTGTAATCAGAGAGGGGTTTGGATGTAGAGCTGCATTTCCCTGTCAGCACTTTAATTATCTGAAGGAATGTTTTGCCTCGATGTGCTTGAGCCTTCTGGTTTATTGGAAAATAACACCCAGTTCACTGCAGCACCAACGCAGTCAGGAATGAGCACACTCTGCCTTTTGGGAGGTGTTGCATTGGGTACCTGGTGGAGAAGTAGCTGGGAGGAGAATAAATAACTCAGGAGACAGAAAATGACATGGAGCAGCCTTTATTTTTCATTCTGCTTCAGCTTTCCTTGACTTGCTCGAGAATGAAAACTGGCACAGTTATTTGTTGTCTGGTGTGCAGAGAGGTGGGCAGTTGGAGCTCTATTCATGTGGACAGCTGGATGTATTGCTGGTACCGACTCCAGAAAAGCTTAATTGCTTCTGAGAAGGAGCTCAATAACTTTAGGGAAGATTAAATGGTGTTGTCTGTGAGACATGGATCATGAGGCTGCAGTCAGTGACCCTGGAGACTTCTGACTCCTCCGCACCTCTGGAGCCATGGAGGAAGGATTGGCAGTGCTGTGGCAGATCAATGATCTGCAACTTCTGCGGCTCTGTGCTGAGGGGACTGTGGATGTGCAGTCCGGAGGAGGCTGAGGGGAGACCTCATTGCCCTCTACAGCTCCCTCAGAGAAGACTGGAGCCTGGTGAGGGTCAGTCTCTGCTCTGTACTGGCTAGAATAAGAGTAAATGGTCTCGAATTGTACCAGGGGAGGTTCAGGGTGGATATTGGAAAAAATTCCTTTGCTGCAAGAGTGGTCAGGGACTGGAAGAGGCTGCCCAGGGAGGTGGTGCAGCTGCTGCTCCTGGAGGCGTTGAAGAGATGTGTGGACATGGCACTTGGGGACATGGTTTAAGGGTCACGGTGGTGTCAGGCTGACAGTTGGACTTGATGATCTTGATGATCGTTTTCTGCCCAAAACGATCCTGTGATTGCATGCACGGTGGGGGTTGGAAAGGACCTCTAAACACCATCTGGTCCAACTGTCCTGCTAGAGCAGGATCGCCTCGAGCAAATCAGATGGGAACACAGCCAGGCAGGCTCTGAATGCCTCCAGAGGAGGAGACTCTGCCACCTCTCCAGGCAGCCTGCTCCAGGGCTTTGCCACCCTCAAAGCGAAGATTTTTTTCCTTNTGAGGGGAGACCTCATTGCCCTCTACAGCTCCCTCAGAGAAGACTGGAGCCTGGTGAGGGTCAGTCTCTGCTCTGTACTGGCTAGAATAAGAGTAAATGGTCTCGAATTGTACCAGGGGAGGTTCAGGGTGGATATTGGAAAAAATTCCTTTGCTGCAAGAGTGGTCAGGGACTGGAAGAGGCTGCCCAGGGAGGTGGTGCAGCTGCTGCTCCTGGAGGCGTTGAAGAGATGTGTGGACATGGCACTTGGGGACATGGTTTAAGGGTCACGGTGGTGTCAGGCTGACAGTTGGACTTGATGATCTTGATGATCGTTTTCTGCCCAAAACGATCCTGTGATTGCATGCACGGTGGGGGTTGGAAAGGACCTCTAAACACCATCTGGTCCAACTGTCCTGCTAGAGCAGGATCGCCTCGAGCAAATCAGATGGGAACACAGCCAGGCAGGCTCTGAATGCCTCCAGAGGAGGAGACTCTGCCACCTCTCCAGGCAGCCTGCTCCAGGGCTTTGCCACCCTCAAAGCGAAGATTTTTTTCCTTGTATTTACCTGGCANAGCGCAGTATGGCGGGGTGCTTTCGGCGGTAAGGGGGAAGGTGCTGCGGGGCTGCTGTCATGGAGCCGGGACAGGAGGAGGAGGGGGAAGAAGAGAGGGTGCCAGTGAGTACGGGGCGCCGCGGAGGGCTGCGGGCAGGCGGCCTGTGGGGCGGCGCGGCTGCGGGGCGGCGGGGGACGTGAGTAGCCCTCACGCCGGGTCGGGCCTGGGAGGGGGTGTGACCGGCTGGGAACTGGCCTAGTGTCGCTGCTGGCCTGGAAGGGGCTGTCACCGGCTGCTGCTTCTGCTGCCCCGGGAAAGGGTGGGTGGAACTGACCTCAGCCCCTGCTCCCTTCTGCCCCGGAGAGAACGGAGCCGAACTCCCTCCAGCCCCTGCCTTCTGCTCTGGCAGAATAGNAAGCGAAGATTTTTTTCCTTGTATTTACCTGGCACTTGCCATGTTGAAATCCGCGTCCACACTACCCCTTGCCCTGCCACTGGGTACCACCGAGCCTGTCCCACCGTCCCGCCGCTGGCCCTTCGGCTCTTTGTCAATTTCACTCCCGTGAACACCCCCGTGCGCCCCTCGCCACAGCCCTCTCAGCCGGGCCCCTTGCACGCCCAACCTCCGCCGCTGGGCGGCGNGTCATGGAGCCGGGACAGGAGGAGGAGGGGGAAGAAGAGAGGGTGCCAGTGAGTACGGGGCGCCGCGGAGGGCTGCGGGCAGGCGGCCTGTGGGGCGGCGCGGCTGCGGGGCGGCGGGGGACGTGAGTAGCCCTCACGCCGGGTCGGGCCTGGGAGGGGGTGTGACCGGCTGGGAACTGGCCTAGTGTCGCTGCTGGCCTGGAAGGGGCTGTCACCGGCTGCTGCTTCTGCTGCCCCGGGAAAGGGTGGGTGGAACTGACCTCAGCCCCTGCTCCCTTCTGCCCCGGAGAGAACGGAGCCGAACTCCCTCCAGCCCCTGCCTTCTGCTCTGGCAGAATAGTGGCTGTAGGTGGCCTGATTCCTCCTCGCCACCCAAGAGGAGAGTTGGCTGTAATTGCCCTGTTCCCTTTGTGCCTCGTTCTGCCTTGAGGGGTGGGTGCAGCGACTCAGTCGCTGCCGGGCCGCTGGAGCAGCCCGTGGACCATTCGTGCCCTAGCAGGACATGCACATGGCTTTGGGAGCTCACAGCAGTGCTGGAGCCGGGGGGCCGTGGGTGTCCCCTCACATCCTGCCACTCCTGCGTCTTGGAATCGGTGTCTGTGTGAACTTGAGAGCCTTGGGAAGTTTCCTTCCCGTGGTGCTGTGCTGTCCTGGCGCCTGATCCCAGCCGTCTCACTCTTCTCAGGGTTCTTTCCATCAGTGCAAAGGGCTGGCAGCAACTGCACAAGTTCTGACAGTTGCAGACTGTTGGGAGGTGCACTTCGTGCACGGTGCTTCAACAGCTCACGTCAGACACTCACATTAAAGGTTCTGCATTAGGTAAGGCATAAAGAGGACAACCCAAAATGAAAAGTTAGAAGGTGGTGATAACTCCAGAGCTCTGAAGGACCCCAGAAGTGCAGCGAGTGGTAGATGCCATATTCGTTTCTACAAACATTCCCTGGTAAGAATCACAGGCTTCAGTCTTAGAAGAGAAATAACAAACACTCCAAGAGTGGAAACAGCCATGTGAATAAATATGTTAAAGGCAAGTGTGGCCTTAAGAAACATGTGAATGTGGGAGCTCAACCTTAACTTGGGTTCCAGAAGCCTTCTGCTGAGGAACTTTTACCCTTTATTGTCAGGCAGGCTGATTTGTCACAGAATAGAAGGGAGTCTTCTTGCACTGCTGTGTATACTTATATATATATTCCAGTAGAGATGAAGGTCCTCCAAAAGCTGATTTGCAGACAGATTTCACAGTTGATGTGACACAGTTCTCAGCTGTATGTGATGTTTCAGACCTTGCCTCCTACTTCATGTTTTGCCTTCACTGTATCCATTTGTTTGGATCCTCTCCTGGTGTCAGGTTTTGTTGGTTTCTGGTGGCTGTTGCTCCCTTCCCGGCGTTTGTTTTGCACTGTGGTTTCCTTGCTGCTCTGACAACGGGAGCTCAGCCCTGGGAATACCAGATGGAGCTGAGCCAAGCTGCCTGCTAGTGAGCTGCTGCTCTTCTGGGCTAAGGGGCTGCAGGTAGAGAGCAGGCCAGGAGCATCCTCTATCTGTTGATGGCTGCTCTATAAGGCTTAGAGCTGAGCTGGCCACTAAATTAGTAATAGATGCTTCCTATGAAAGAGGTAATAAAGGAGATAGACTGATGGTGTGGAAAAGAAGTTAAACCAGCTGGGTGACACGCAAGATCATAGAATCATAGAATGGTAAGGTTGGAAGGGACCTCAAGGATCATCCAGTTCCAACCCCCTGCCATAGGCAGGGACGTCTCCCACTAGTACAGGTCAACCTGGCCTTGAACACCTCCCTGGGCAACCTGTGCCAGTGCCTCACCACCCTCACTGTAAAGAACTTCCTCCTAACATCCAGTTTACACGATGTGACAGTCTCCTTGGAGCAAGTCTTATTCTGTGCCTGGTAGAAGAGCTTGTAGGTGAGAGGTGGTGCCTGGAGTGGTGGGCACTCGACTGCTTGGATAAACTGGACACAGGTAGTGCTGGGCAGGGTGTAGGAGACAGGGCTAGTGGAGCTGGCTGGTGTCACAAAAGGCCTCCCATGTTGTGGTGACTGGGAGATTTGTGACAAGGGGAAAAAGTTGATGGTACACTTGTTTGGTTTTGTTTGTTTCTCCTCAGTAAGGGCAGGAAAGAGGACCTGGAGAGTTCTGCTCAGTTAGAGTAGTCAGCTAACCAGAGATGTTCCTCTGCGCTCAGTCCTTGGGTGCTGCTGTGTAGTGTTGTCCCTGGTGAACAGAATGAATGCCCCCACATGGGGTTTGTGGGTGACAGCAAGTTGGAGATTGAGGGTAATATGCTGGAGGACAGAGCTATTGTTCAGAGGGACCTGGGCAGACTGCATTTGTGGCCCAAGGGCAATCTCATCAGCCTTAGCTATGAAAAATGTGTCATCTTTCTCACTGAGAAGGGAAATGCCTTGACTGGCAGGTAGAGAAGAGCCTGGGGCCCTGCTGGCTACCAAGTTGAGTGTGAGTGGACAGCTTGCTCTTTGCAGCAGCACAGGAGGCCTGCCATGAGCTGGGCTGAAACCCAAGGTACAGCTTGGACAATTTGTTTCTCATTCCCAACAGCAGCAAGTCACTGTTACATCTTTCTGAGTAATGTTTTTGCAATCAGTATCATTTAGTGCTGTGTTCATGAGTGAAGCTCCAGTGCTGAACCATGGTGATTTGGTTGCTGCTTTGTACAGCTGGGCTTGAATGCTGAAACGTTCATTGGGTTTGAGGTACTGGGCTGCTGGCCAGGAAAAAAATCTCTGCTATAAAATCTTGTTCTGCATTTGAATGAGACTTCTGTTTGTTCTGACACAAGCAGCAAGGTTGATACAGGCCATAAAACCCCCATCAATGAAATTTTTGGGTTATTATGAGATGCTCTTCCTGGCATTATGGGAATTCCGAGTTTGCCTGCAGCCTCTGAAGTGCCTTTGCACAATGTTGGCTTTGCTTTTCCTTGACCATTCAAGAAATGAGCAGGTAGGGTCTAAGCCATTGTGTCCTCTGTGTTCTGGTAAAATGGTTTCTTAACCTTCAGAGCCGCAGTAGTCAATTCCATATTTCAACAGGGAAATATGCTCCTGTTTCTCCCTGTTCCTCTCTTCCTTCTCCCAGTTGTGCTGTCCCTTGCCCACAGCTGGGGGCAGAGCTGGCCCGGCAGCGGTGGGTTGCTGACTCCAAGTGGTACGAGGCTTGCATTGCACTGCTGGTCCGGGTGACGGGAGGGAGCTCACACCTTGGCTTGCTTCTGCTTTGGAACGTAAAACAGGGGACAAATGAAAAGCAGAACCTTGCAGTGCTGAACCCAGGAGGTTCCACCTGAACAGGAGGAAAAGACTCTTTGCTGTGAGGGTGCTGGAGCCCTGGAGCAGGCTGCCCAGAGAGGTTATGGAGTCTCTTCCTCTGGAGGGATTCCAAACCCTCCTGGGCAAGCTACTGTGGGTGACCCTGCTTTGGCAGGGATGTTGGACTGGATGATCTCCAAAGGTCCCTTCCAGGCCCTGCCAAGCTGGGATTTAATGAAACCACTTGAAATAAGTTAAGAAATTGCCCAGTGTGCTTGCTAAGATCAATTGATTACAACCCCATTTAACTGTCATCTGTGAGTGGGAGTGTGGTCTGGTAGTGGTGGAGTGTGATTGTACTGTGACCTTAGAAGAATTTTGGATCTTGAGATGAGCTAAGAAAAGGCTTGGAAGGCATTTGGGTTACAATTCATGATGTTTTTTTTCATGACTCATTCATGTTAGTTTTCATTGATGAATGCAGGATTAGCAGATGGTGAGACCCAGAAAATAAGTTGGTAAGGCTGTGCTGGGGAGAGTGGTAAATGCTCTGGAAAATGGTATTTGAATTGGGAATGGTCTTGTCAGAATGGGGAGAAGTCAGTCCTGCAGTTAACAAGGTCCTTGCAGTTAACAAGCCAAGGTGAGTTCAGAGTGGGGTTTACCTCTAGCACTGTTATGTGGTCACCTTAATGTGGTGTAAATGCTTGGTGATACTGGAAGAGTTGGTCCCCAGTTCTGCTGCCTGTATTTGCAGGGTTGGTGATTTGCAGCTGGTGTTGAGGTGGGTAAGGAAACTGACACACACATTTACACTGAATTGACCTGGCCAAGTACTGCCGATGTTTAAGAGGGAGAAATGAGCTGAAGTGGAAGAAATCTGAGTGTATTTCTGATGCTTTGGGTGGATGAGACTGTTGGAAGTACTCATCTAGGGAGTTCTTTGCCATAACTCTCCAAATCTTTCTTTGTTGTGCTATGTCCTGTTGACGATATTTTTACTGAGATGTTTTCTGTGGTCTGTAGGAAAGAATAAGGAGAGCTAAGCTTAGATATTCACACTTCAAGAGTTCAAACCTGAGACAGGTTAATATTTCAATGAAGTATCAATTAAGAATGCCAAGCATTGAAGTTACCAGTGGTGGTGTGTGGGGGTGGCTGTAGTTATTCAGCTTTATTTTTGTCTTTCCCTCTCATTATGTGTTTAGCACCAAAAGCTAACTTCTGATGGCTTGGATTTACAGGAAGAAAAACCTTGTTAGGTTTTCTTCATTTGGGTTTAATTAGATGGAAGAACCCCTGAGAGGTGGTTATACTAATTTACAAAATCCTAACTTGTTTCTTCCTCACAAGTGCTTTGTTGTGCACCCAGCACCCTGCTACGCACAGTGCTGATGCATGGCAGATTTCTTCCTTTGTGCTGCTGCTTTAATATTGCTCTTTGTGAGGATTAACAATGAAATAATGAAGCAGAATGTGCTGCTGTGTCTTTGCTTCCTTCCAGCTACCAGCCCCTCAGTTCCCAGTGACTTGGGTGTCTTCAAAACGGAGAGACAATTTCCTTCAGGGTGTTAATGCTAATGCTGTGTCAGGCTCCTTTAAAAAGCAGTGCTGTGTCTTGGTCTGAGCTGGGACAGAGCTGATTCTGCTCAGGGATTTGTCTTCTCAGCTCAGGCTCTGCTCACTGAGGCACTTTCTGCAGTGCTGGGCAGGGTTGCACACCCAGGGGCTGCTCCTAGCAGGGAGAAGCTGGTAGGGAGCTGGAGCCCAAGGGCTGGGCTGCAGAGAGGCTCTGCAGGTCTGCATCCAGGTCTGGCTGAATGGCCCCACAGCCTGATGGGCTCAGCAGCTCCTCCCAGTTTTGTGTCATCAGCATCTTGCTGAGGGTCCACTCCCTCCCTTGTGCAGGTCATTCATGAGGATGTTGGAGACTGACCCTGGATTTGCCATGTTGTGCACTGCTCTGTGCCTAGTTAAAGCAGAAGTATTTCTGCTGTACATTGTGAAGCAGGGCTGGGAATCAGTGTTTAGGAAAGATTTTTGGGTCTCTGCATGGAAGGAGTTGTGCAAGGTATTCAAGGCCAGGTTGAACGAGGCCTTGAGTGAGCTGTACTAGTGGGAGGTGTCCCTGCCTATGGCAGGGGGTTGGAACTAGGTGATCCTTGAGGTCCCTTCCAACCTTGCCATTCTATGATTCTAAGTAGTAGTAGCAATACTGCTTTGGTTCCTTCCTGCTCTTCTGAGCCTTTGGTAGCTCAGGATTATAACTGTACTCTGAATCTTCTAGAATATTGCTATTTGTAGCAATCACATCAGAACTCATTAGCATTTTTTCACCAACTTCCTCTTGAAGTCTGCACATGATACATCTTGGGCTCTGTTTTCCCAAAATAAGGCTGGTCGACCCTATTCCAAATTCTGATGTCAAATGAATGGGGTTTGGACACTGTCACTGCTAAGGCAGTGTTTGGGAGGGGGAAGTGCTTCTGAGGCTGAGATTTCCTCGAAGTGGAAACTCAGTTGTGCTTTATCCTGCTAATGGTGGGACTTGATGGTGTTAAAGGTCTCTTCCAACCAAAAAGATTCCATGATTCTGTGCTCTCTTTTCATCCCCTTATACTCAAGATTGAGGGATGAGCTACAGGTACAGGAAACTTCTTTAGATGGAAAGTTGTGACACTTCAGGTGTGTTCAAACTGTATGGAATCACAGAGTCATGGAGTGGTGGAGTTTGGAAGGGACCTCTGGAGATCATATAGTCCAACCCCCTGCTTAAAGCACCTTGCCCAGGATCACAGTGTCCAGGTGGGTTTGGAATCTCTCCAGAGAAGATGACCCCACAGCCTCTCTGGGCAGCCTGCTCCAGGGCTCCAGCACCCTCACAACAAAGAATTTTTTCCTTGCATTCAGATGGGACCTGCTGGGTTCCAGTTGGTGCCCATTGCCCCTTGTTGTGTCTCTGGGCACCACTGAAATGAGTCTGGCCCAGGCAAGAGGTTTAATTGCAATTTTTAGCTTGAAGGTTTGATGACATTATTGTCTTGGTTCTATTTCCTTTGTGTTGCCAATCAGCTTTGCTTTTTTATTTTATTTTTTTTTTGAAAGCTTTGGGAACTGAAGACTTCTCCACCCTGGTTAATTCTGTGGTTCTGTGAATTCTGTTCATGCAAAGTGGTTCCTGTGCCTGCAGGTCGGGATGCTGAGGGAAGGCTGCAATGCAACTGCTGCAGCATGAGAAAGGGTTTGAGTTTGAGTGGCTGGCAGGTTGAGCAGTAATTGACAGATTTTGAGAGGTCGTTGTAAAGGGGAGGCTGAAGAGGACCATGCACAGCTGGGTTGTGCAGTCTTGTCCATGGTGTGCACCTTGCCTGCTGTTGTTACTCACCCCTCACAGTATCCCCTGAACACTCAGCTCTGCTCAGCCTGTCTAAATAAAAGCAGGACCATTTTTACCCTGGAATTAGTTTTCTAATCACACTCTGTGTCTCTTACCCTAATGCTATTAATGTCCAATTGGATTAGTAAAAGTGCCCTTTTCTGAAGCTGCATATTGTAAACCAAACTACTCAATAATAAACCTTAATTGAATTACCAAACAGCTCCTGGAATGCTTCACGTTCAGAGTTATTGTCAGGTAGGCTTCAGCACTGCTGCTCTTAATGACTTGATTAGTGTGAACAATAGGAAGCAGGGGAATGCACACATACAGGCTACCCTTGTTATCTTCAGTTGCCATGCAAAGCCCAAACACATTTATTTTGTGCAGGAATTAATTCAGAAGAGTAGTTTCTGCCTGGTTGAGTGCTGGTTTCATAGATGTGCTGCACACCTGATCAGCTGTCACCATCTTCCTAGTGCTGTAGCCTGTGTGGACAAAAAATATTCTTGCCAGTCCAAGTAATTTGCTTGGCAGTGTTGAGCTGTGTAGAAAGCTACCTCATTTTTTTGTGTATCACAGATTGGTTTGGGTTGGAAGGGATCTTTAAACAGAGCCTAGTCCAACCCTGTGCAGGGACTTGGGGCAGGTCCATCTAACATGACCTGGAATGTTCACAGGAACTGGGACACCTACCACCTCTCTGGGCCAGTGTATCACCACCCTCAGCATGCTATTAGGATGTGATGCAACAGGCACACACTGGAACCCACCCAGGAGATTCCACGGGAGAGCAAGGAAAAAATTCTCTCCTGTGAGGGTGCTGTAGCCTTGGAGCAGGCTGCCCAGAGAGGTTCTGGAGCCTCTTTCTCTGGAGGGATTCCAAACACACTTGGACATTCTGATCCTAGGCAAGCTGCTGTGGGTGACCCAACTGCAGTAGGAGGCTTGGACTAGTTGAGTCCCAGAGGTCCCTTCCAGCCCCCACCATGCTGGGGTTCTGGGTGTCTGCGTGTGTTGAGGTGGACACTCAGCTTTCAAGGTTTGGGATGATTTGTTTTGTATTTTCACAGTCCATTGCTTAAATATATTCCTGTTGACACACTAAGGAGTAATTTTCTGTTTTAACCCCCTGTGCTGTTTCTTTCAGCCCATTGCAACAACTCCTCCCTGTCGTGGCTGGAAGGAGGAGTCCCTAAGCCGCAGCAGCAGCGAGACGCAGGCCTCGGTCACCAGTGGGATCTCCCTTGGAGAAGCCATCCGACAGCAAACTGCTGCCAGCTGGGTATTTGTGCTGGCCTTTGTCTGCTTGGGGCTGGAGGTGAACTGTGGGAGTGAGAATTACATGAAGAGACCTCCCCTGCCCGTGACCTGTACAGTCTGGGCTTCTGTATCTTGGCTGTCGTGAACCCTCTCCCCTAGTCTAGCTCAAAGCCTTTTGACATCTGACATTCAGAACTGAGTCCCCAGCAGCTCAGTGATTATTCTTACTATTTTTTAGTTTATTTGTGTATTTTTCTCCCCCTTCCTTCTCCTGGTTATCAGCCTCCTGTATTTTCAGAAGTGACTCATTCTTCCTTGCCTTGGTATCTTGGGTCTGTATGAAGCTTGTGAATTGCTATAACCTCATCCTTCTCCTGCCTCTTCAGTCATCAGACCTGTCTGCCTAAACTCAGCTGATTTAGCTGCTAGAGCCAAGCTCAGCTGATGTAAAATCTGACTTCTTTTAGACCTTCCTGTTAATGACCTGATCCCTGCATGATCAGGGGAAGCTGTACTCGCATCATGGTCCAGCCACACAAGTTCTGCTGCATATGCTGTCAAATATTTAATTGCTGATAATATTTAATGACTTACTGCACAAGGTCACTGCTGTTTTGAAAGGTCAGGCTTGCTAAAATACTTATTTCCAAATGATGTAAAGAATCTTGTGCAAAAATTATGGCAAGGTTCTGGTGTGGAAAGTAGGTTTTGTACCTGAGTAGGGTTTGAAAAGGTAGAAGAGCTGGCAGCTGGTAAGCAGGGATTAGTGTTGTGCTCCAGCCACTTCACAGGGGCACTTTCTTGTCTGCATTAATGTAAAGGTACTAATTTTCTAAGTTATACATGATGGTGGTAGTGGTTTGCTTTGTGGTTGATACTCCCAATTCTCTGCACTGAAGGCTGGCCTGTGCCTCTTCTATAATTAAACATTCTCTGTTTAATTACTTCTCCAGTAATCCCAATGCAAATTCTTGTAATGAATGATATGAACTAGAGCTGCTCCTTTCCATCTCAATGTGAACTGAAAGTCTTCTCCTTAACATGTCCCAAAGAGCTGGGAGGAGGATTCTCAGGCTTTGGCTGTAACTAGAACTTCCTTTAAAGACAAATCAGTTCTGCCCCTGGGGAGGACTAACCTACTGCACCAGTGCAAGGTAGAGGCTGACCTGCTGCAAAGAAGCTCCACAGAGAAGGACCTGCGAGTCTGCTCTACACTAGGGAGGCCACATCTGGACTATTGGGTCCAGTTCTGTGCTCCCCAGTTGAAGAGGGACAAAGAACTACTGGAGAGAGTCCAGCAGAGGCTACAAAGCTGCTGAGGGGCCTGGAACAGCTCTGTGAGGAGCAAAGGCTGAGAGCCTGGAGAAGAGCAGCCCCAGAGGGGATCTGATCCAAGCTCAGCAAGAGCTGAAGGGTGGTGGGCAAGAGGCTAGGGCCAGACTCTTGTCAGTGGTGCCCAGTGACAGGTTAAGGGGCAGTGGGCACAAACTGGGACCTAGGGGGTTCCACCCAAACAGGAGGAGAAATTTCTTTGCCGTGAGGGTGCTGGAGCCCTGGAGCAGACTGCCCAGAGAGGTTGTGGAGTCTCCTCCTCCGGAGAGATTCCAACCCCACCTGGGCATTGTGGCCCTGGGCAAACTCTTCTGGGTGGCCCTGCTTTAACAGGAGTGTTGGACTGGATGATCCTCAGAGGTCTCTTCCAGCCCTTACCACGCCGAGATTCTGTGCAATTTGAAACATTTCTGCTTGTTACTCCCCACTTCTACAGTGCAAACCATCTTCAGTACCTGGTCTATATAGCACCAGGAACTATTTTGGTGCTATTGAAAGTCTTCTGCAGTGGTGAGGTGTGGAGATGGAGCTCATCTTCAGAGAAGTGATGGGAGGCTGATGATGGATAGTGGATGATGACAGCTTAGGTAGTAGTGAGATCTGGCTGTGGACTTCAGTTCATAGTGCATTATAACTCTTTAATGTTAGGAAGTGATTTAGAAGCAGGAATTCCTTTGTGCCACCACTAAGCCATTCTTTGGAAATATGTCCTCAAACTTTCTTGACTCTTAACCACTTTTTTTTTTCCTCCCCACTTGATCTTAGGGAATCGAGTCATGGTATCAGCTTCCTCCAGAAGTGGATGGGAGCAACTTAACTACTGCCTCAGGAGCAAAGCTTGGCCTGACTTGTGATAAAAGTGAGCTGACAGAGTTCCCTACACTGGAGGAAGGAGTCCTGCTTTCAGCAGAAGCATCTAGAAGGCAGTATCCTGGAGACACAGCACATGGGTTACTGCTGGGTATGTTCAGAGATGCCTTTTATTTGACTGCTAAACAATTAGGATTTTACTTTTCCTTTTATATCAACCACTAACCTGGATTTGACATCCCTTAGTGAGAAATGGTGTTTACAAAATGCATTCTGTGTAATTGTATTGTCAAAGCCCATCTTCAAAATCAGGTAGGGAGGGCTTGTGTGCCTTCCGTGATTCCCTGGGTCTTCGAAGAGGTGAAATGGTTGTCTTTGGTCTGGGGTAAACCTACAGGCTTCTTTTGCTTCTGAATTAATAGCAAACCTGAGTTTCAGGGATTCTCTTAAGATTAGTTCTGTATCCTTAAAACCTGTGTTTATTTGTTGGTCAAAAACCTTTGTTCATTTCAAAGTGGGTAGATAAAATGGTAGCTCTGATAGCCCCTGGTTTTCCATGCTGTCAGCACCATGATAGCTGTTTGGTAGGAGTGTGCATATCCTGCTGTGCACTGCTGTTCCTTACAGACAAAGTCAGCTCCAAATACACTTCTAAAAGCTGTTCACATCCCTTTGCAAAGGTATTGTGTTACTGCTCTTTAAACAATCAGGATATATGTTCCCTCTCAAATATGAGGAGAAGCTGAAGATTCATAGGACAATTTAGGTTGGAAAGGACCTTAAAAGTCATCCAGTTCCACCCCCTGCCATGGGCAGGGACACCTTCTGCTGGGCCAGGCCTCATCTAGCTTGGCCTTGAACAGCTCCAGGGAGGGGGCATCTGCAACCTCCCTGGGCAACCTGTGCCAGTGTCTCACCACCCTCACTGTAAAGAATTTCCTCCTAATCTCCAGTCTCAATCTGCCCTCCTCAAGCTTCAGTCCATTCTCTCTTCTCCTATCACTACAAGCCCTTAGTGAAGAATCTGTCCCCAGCTGTCTTACAGCCCCTTCAGGAAGGTTGCTCTAGGGTCACCACAGAACCTTCTCTTCTCCAGGCTGGACAGCCCTGGTTCCTGCAGCCTGTCCCCCCAGGGGAGGTTCTCCAGCTCTCTGATTATCTGCATGGCCCTTCTCTGGACCTGCTCCAGCACTTTGGTGTCCTTGTGTTGGGAGCACCACAACTAGATGCAGTACTCCAGGTATGGTCTCATGAGAGCAGAGTAGAGAGGGAGAATCACCTCCTTGTCCTGCTATCACACTTCTTTTGTCCACATTTTTGTAATCTGCTAACTAGGAACCATTTCATCAAGCAAGATTTCTGATGTTTGTCAAGGTTTGTGTGTTAGACACCTCCTGAGTTGAGGAGAGAGCAGAAGGCTCTTCAGTGTGTCACAGAGGTGGAAGAATGCTCTGTGCTGCTGGTGGCCTGTTTGTTGCTCTCTAGAAAGTGTGGCAGTAGCTGCAAGCTTGCTGTATATGCACTTCAGTTTCCAGACATGGAAGGAAAGGTGAAAGGGAAGGGAGAAACATAAGCTGTGGTACTAATTTATTCCTTCTTCTCTTCAAAAACTGTTTGGAGTTTCATTTAGGGAGGAGGGGGAAATCACAATGACAGTTGTACTGAAATTGTTCCTGCTGCACTGTGCAACAGATTGACAAAGCCAGGAAGGGTTTGTTTTTGTTTTGCCTTCTTTTTTTACCTCCCACAAATGGCAATTTGACTCTGACATTCAGAATTGTCAGCAGGCTGTAAGATAAAGTAGCATGCCCAGCTCTGCTTGCTCAGTGCATTCAACTGCGAGGAAGATTTTGACCTTCAGAGCGACAGAGAGGAGAGTGACTGTTTTGACATGAGATGCTCCAAGAGTGATGTACTGACGTCACTTGCTGCTTTAAGCACTGAGCACCTGCTCCTCTGCCTGCAAAGCCTAGGTTATGTCTGAGCAAATGAGCCTCTAAATCATTGCAAGCATCCAAAAATCTGAGAGCTGTGATCTTTCTGCGTCCTGGAGAAAGCTCCTGAAAGCATTGGAGTTCATGTGCTGGATGACTTGAGAGAGCTGCTGGAGATAGAACCTTTGGCAGGACTGGAGATAGGTTTTATATCTTTGTATAGAAAGAAATGAGGTTTGCAGTCCCAGATAAATGTCATCTATTGAACCCCCTCAGGGTGCCTTTACAGGTCATGCTGCAGGTGGCAAGCTGGAAGAGAGGGCTTCCACCAGGGTGTGGCTGCAGTGAGTCTTGACCAGTCTCTTTCCTCTGTATTTTTTTTCTTTTTTCTGTTCCCTTTCTTTTCCTCACTCTGCTTTCCTGGCCTTGTCACTCATCTGCTACTTCAAGTCAGTGATCAGCACCACAGTTCTGACTGGAAACCTCTGGGGAAGATAGGCTACTGTCAGCCTGTGGCAGAGATCTGCTACACAGTGGAACCAGAATGCTCTCTCTGAAGAATGCTTCAGAGTTCCTGAAATGGAGCCTGGTCTGAGGGGACAGTTCTGCAAGGTACTTACTTTTCTCAATTCTCCAGCAGACTTTAGCTCTGGGGACTGGAGCATCTCTTCTTCCAGGGAAGGCACAGGGGGCAGTAAGCACAAACTGGAACCCAGGAGGTTCCATCTGAACATGAGTTAAAAATTCTTTGCTGTGAGGGTTGCTGGAGCCCTGGAGCAGGCTGCCCAGAGAGGTTGTGGAGTCTCCAAACCCACCTGGACATTGTGATCCTGGGCAACCTGTTCTGGGTGGTCCTGCTTTATCAGTGGGGTTGGACTGGATGATGCCTGGAGGTCCCTTCCAACCCCCATTCTATGAAAGTGTGACTTTTCCTTGTCCTGTCCCCTTGGCCAAACCTATGTTGTAAGTCAATGCAAACAGGTCAGCTTGCTGACTGAAAGGTGGTGGTAGAGCTGGAAATGGAGGTGATTATGCTTCAGCTGGACCAGAGTTCCCTTGTCTGTGCAAAAAAAAAAAAAAAAGGAGAAAACACATCTTTGGGCTGGGGGGCAGAGATTGGGCCTGTTCCTTCTTGCTTCAAGTGGAGATGGAGGACATGGAGGCTCTTGGTCAGGAATACAAATAAGAGGCTGAAGAGGCAGGTGTGGCCTCACCAGTGCCCAGCACAGGGGCCAAAGCCCGCCCTGGTCCTGCTGGCCATGCTTTTGCTGGCCCAAGCCTGGATGCTGTTGGCCTTGGCCACCAGAGCACCCCTGGCTCACGTTCCTCAGCGGGCAAGGCAGCAAACCCTGCCTTGTTTATCTGCCTTCTCTGAGAGAACTCAGGGCTTTCAGAGCTGCCAGTGGTAGGGACAAGGACAGCTCTTGTGGGCACTCTCTGCATCCAGTGAGGATTTCCTGTTTACAGCTCTGCCTGGGGCAGGCAAAATCATTTTTCACCCATTTGAGTTCTGGGTTGTACTTCCTTAACACAACTGTTGAGTGGTACTGAAATTAAAAGCATGGATTTGGCAGCCAAATGTTGTGACTTGTGCTGTGTGTACATTGCTGTAAATGCAGTTATTTCATCAATACATGTGTAGGCACATTAAAAGAAATTGTTTGGCAAGATCTATTTTTGGCAGCCTTTGAGAGCTTTTTAATTTTTTTTCCCAATTATTTCTACTTCCCTCCCTCAGTCTCTTTTGTTTCTTCATTTATAAAGACAGCACAGCCAGCCTTTATTGGAGATAAGCTGCTGCTTTAATCACTTGGGCTTTCATTTTGAATGGAAATGTGTTTTCAAGCTAAAGAAGTTAAGCTGAAATTCAGAAAAGCTGCTTCCCCTCTTCTGTTGTCTGCATAAAAATGAGATGCCAGTTCTGCAAACGTGAGCTGTGTCGTGAGGAGAGCTGACAAGTCTGATTCCATAACTGCACTCACTCTTGTCTTTGCTCACTAATAGAATTTTAAATCTAAAACAAGTTCTGGGAAGAAAAAAAGTACCTCTGATACAGCTAAGGCAGTTCAGATTCAACTTGTTTTAGGTTTCTATAATGCATCTTTTTGCATCTCCTATCCAAGCTAACTCTGGATAATTCACTCAAGTATAGCAGCAAGAAATTGAGTGAATGTGCACTGAACAGAACAGATGCCCTCTAAATTGCACCCTGGGCTGCATCAGCAGGCTGAGGGAGATGATTCTGCCACTCTGCTCTGCTGAGACCTCCCCTGGAGCTTTGCATCCAGCTCTGAGCCCTCAACACGAGGCATGGACCTGCTGGAGTGGATCCAGAGGAGGCCACAAAGATGGTCAGAGGGCTGGAGCACTGCTCCTGTCAACACAGCCTGAAAGAGCTGGGGCTGTTCAGCCTGGGGAAGAGAAGGCTGCAGGGAGACCTTTCTGTATCTGAAGGGGACCTACTGGCAGGCCGAGGAGGGACTGTTCAGAAGGGCTTAGAGTGAAAGATGAGAGGCAGTGGTTTGAAACTGCAGCAGGGAGATTTGGTTGGACATCAGGAGGAAGTTTCTGCACAATGAGAGTGGCAAAGCACTGGAACAGGCTTCACAGGGATGTGGTTGTGGCCCTGTCCCTGCAGACATTCAGTATCAGCCTTGACGTAGCCCTGGGCAGCCTGCTGTAGCTGGAGGTGTCCCTGCACACTGCAGGGGGTTGGACAAGATGCCCTTTGAAGGTCCCTTCCAGCCCAGTGCAGTCTGTGAACTTGTAAATGTTGTCTGCTCCCAGTCAGTGCCTGGGAGAAAGTGATGCAGTGTGCAAGCCTTGGTCAGTTCTAAGTCAGTCTCAGTCACTGCAACTAATTTCTTTGTTTTCTACAAAGTACACTTGAAATGAAGGTAAAGGAGATGGCAGGGATTAGATCAGCCTCCTGGTCCCTGATTTCAAACCTTGATTCAGCCCTGGTACATATGTCCACAGCCTTTATTGTGCCCTGTAACAGAACCCTGAGGTGTTAGTTTGTAAATGAGCCAGCCCTGATCTTGGGCTTTGTTTCCTTGGCTCCTCCTTCCTTTATGCTGCTGCTGCCACTTTCTCCTCTACTTTTTTTGTCCCATACTTCTCTGTGTGTTAAAATGATTTTTTTAAATTTTTTTTTTTTAATATCCAGCTTTGCACAGGTCCTTACCAGCCCTATATTGGAGCCTGAGCTGAATCAGAATCACTGAATCCCAGCATGAAAGTGACCTGTAGGGATCATCTAGGCCAAACCCCCCTGCTAAGCAGGGTTACCCAGAGCAGCTTGCCCAGGATCACAATGTCCCAGGTGGGTTTGGAGTCTCTCCAGAGAAGGAGACTCCACAGCCTCTCTGGGCAGCCTGCTCCAGGGCTCCAGCACCCTCTCATACAGTGACAGGGAGAGGCTGGCTGTAAAGCAGCACTGGGTGCTTCAAAACCCAAGAACCTCCCCTGCAGTCACTGTAGCCTGGCTGTGCCATCTGTCCTGCAGATGCTAAAGTACAAATTTGGCTTCCTGTTGGAGCCATTAGGTTGGCCATGTGGTGGGGACAGCTGCCAGGAGTGAGGGGAACAGTCCAGCCTCCATCCAGCAAGCCTCAGTACTTCTCTAGCTGCTGATGAGCTAAGGGGCATCCAGATCTGGAGCCAGCTCTGCTGTGTGATGGAGGATTATTTCTATCCAAATAATTAGCCTCTCGCTGCATAGTGTCTTAAAGTAATTAAAAGGCTGTTAATTGGAAGTATTAAATTAAAGATGAATCAGAAAGGTCATCTTGGGGTTGGATACCACTCACTGGGTGATGTAATCCAGGCTGGAGAAAGCCTCAGGACAAAGCTGATGTAATGCAAGCTTGATTGCTTTTAGTGGGTTTTTGGGGTATATATTGGTCATCTTCTCTGATGTGATTATGCTTCTGTAAGTGATGCTGAGTGTAGCTTGTCTGAGGTGGCTGAAAACTAATGAGCCTGAATTAAATAAATGTGAATTCTGCTTCTAAAAGTCAGGCTCTTGAGGAGAAATGGCTCTTTTGCTTTAAAATAAAAGCTTACCTACCTGAGGATGGGATGGCATTTTCTCTGCATCCATCAAATGCTCCTGTGGTCATTTACACTTCCCAGATACCACCTTGCAGTTGTCTTTGTGATACAGAATATTTCCTTTTGTTTCTGCAATCAGTGAACTGAAAAAAAGAAGTGGCAGAAACAGGTGATCACAGAATCCCAGCATGGTGGGAGGTGGAAAGAATCTCTGGGGATCACCCAGTCCAACATCCCTGCTAAAGCAGGGCACCCACAGCAAGCTGCCCAGGATCACAAAGTCCAGGTGGGGTTGGAATCTCTGCAGAGGAGACTCCACAACCTCACTGGGCAGTCTGCTCCAGGGCTCCAGCACACTTAGAGCAAAGATTTTTTTTTTTCATCTGTTCAAATTGGAACCTCCTGGGTTCCAGCTTGTACCCATTGCCCCTCGTCCTGTCACTGGGCGCCACTGAAGAGTCTGCCCCTAGCCTTTTGCCCCTGCCCTTTAGCTATTGATCAGCATTGATCACATCCCCCCTCAGTCTTCTCCAGTAACTAGCCCCAGGTGTCTCAGTCTTTCCTCCTCACAGAGCTGCTCCAGTTCTTTCAGCATCTTTGTAGCTTCCACCATGCACTCTCCAGCAGTTCCATGCCTTGAACTGGGGAGCCCAGAACTGTACCCAGTACTCCAGGTGTGATCTGGCTGGGGCAGAGCAGGAGATAAGAACCTCCCTCAACCTGCTGGAGTTTCCTGAGTGCACCCCAGGAGACCATTTGCTTTCTTTTGTTGCTACAGTAGTAGCCAGTGCTGCTGGTATATTGTGAAGACTAAGTTGCCATTATCTTGTGATAATTAGCTGTATCTTGAAGCCCTAAAGAAAAGGTTCTCTGCAGCCTTTGCTATCATCATGGTGCAAGGAAACGTGCAGGCTGGGAAGGGTTGAAGAGAGCATTGTTGGGTTTTGAAGAAGTAGATGATGTTCTGGACAGGAGCACTGTGGACATCCTCTGATGTCTACAGACTACCTGGCAATCCTGAAGGGAGGTGCTGGTGGGAAAGGTTAGGGATGTGGGCAAAAGGAAGTTTGAATTTCAAGTGGGAGATGGCAGTGCCCTGAGAAGAAACTTGTTTGGTATGTGATAAGAAGACTGAATTTAATAGATGAGGGAAGCTGCTCCAGCAGAGGACTGAAATACTGGGATTACATCATTTTCACTGCAGGTGGCATGGCTTTGAATCCTGGAGGCTGTGTTAGTTGGCAGAGCAGGTCAGAGAAAGGTTGCCTGGCAAGCTCTCACTCCTGTGCTATCGTTGTCTTTTAACAGACATTCAGGACAGTCAATCTTCTCCCCACCTTCCACTGCTGAGGTATTTGCAAGGCCGAAGATTTTCAGATGAGACTCCTCTCCAGCAGTCTGAAATGAGTTTTAGACCCTTAAGGTAGGATAAAGTTACCTTGTATGAGAATGCAAATGAATTGGCTTTAAATTGTCCTGTATTTGATAATTCACTAATGACTGGTTTTGGTCACAGAACGAAGCCAAGGATGTGATCTACTCTCTGTATAGAGAGGAGGCATTGTCAGGGTTCTGCCTTCAGAAGAGCTTGAACAAGGGAAAACCAGAATAATCCTCTTCTGAAATTATCACTCTGATGTATCTGAGGAGAGCAGAGAGCTGGTAGATGCCCCATCCCTGGGACCATTCCATGTCAAGTCTGGGGCTCTGAGCAACCTGCTGTAGTTAAGATGTTGCTGCTGACTGCAGGGGGTTGGTGAATGACCTTTAAAGGTCCCTTCCAAACCACACCAGACTGTGGTTCATGATTTACATTAAAATAACCAACTCAAAAGATCACTTGCAAATTTATATGTGTGTGTAAGCAGCACCTATATGTAACTAATAAACATCCTGCCCCTGAAAAATACTCCAATCCTAAAGAGACTGAACAATACTGACCTGCTAAATACAAACTAATGCTGTTTCAAACCTTTAGTTAGTTAGGCAGTAGGTAGGGCTGGTCGATGCTGTTTGGGCTTTCTTTCTTCACGTGTTGGCTGTTTTGGGGATGTAGTTATGTGTAGGTTGATAAACCCCAGTTGCTTGTTTGAGTCAAGTTCTACTTTTGCCTTTTATATTAAAGCAGAGAATGTGGATGCTGAAATATGATCAGAAATTCACTTTTCTTCCTTCTTGCAGAGGAGTCCCTGATGTTTCTGGTGTGTCTGAGGAGCACTCAAAGCTTTCATGTGTCCCTGAAGCTGTCTCACTGACAGATGCAAGATTTCCCTCTGATGCACCCAGTGGCAGCTTTACTTTGTCCCAGCATCCGCTGTCGTTCAGAGCCCTGGAACCTTGTGATGCCAGCTGTAGTGGTTGCTTGTCTCAGCAAACCTCTCTTTCTGGACAGCTACTTGAGAGCAAGGAGGCAAATGGAAGCTGTGAAAAGAGAGCTGATGAGGAGGCATCAGTTCTCCAAACAAGAGACAGCTTAGTAAACTCCACTTCAGAGGTGATGCTAAGCAAGGCCAGGGGACTGAGCCAAGTGGAAGCTCCTCTGGCAAAGCAGAGCTGTAGCACATCTGTAAAAGATGAGCATTTCTCCTGCAACAGCACCATGCCAGCTGCTGGTTTTGAGCTTTCAGAGAAAGAAAAAGGTTCAATGAGGCAGGAGTTCTCTTCAGAAAACTCCTCTTGTAAAACAGCACTGATTAAGAACTCAGAAACAGGTGAGAAAGAGATACCAAAGGGAAAGGTGAAAATGTCTGAGAGTGAGTCAAAAAGGTGTGTGAGGCAGCTGGAGGAGCTGCAGAAAGAAAAGAAAATTCCTGAGCTTGGTTTGTCCAATAGTATATCTGATGAGCTGAAGAGAGACAGCTGTAAAAACGTGGATGCTGAAGGTGTTTTCCCTGCAGACACTTCTGAAATGGGCAAAGGAGTGTCCAGGGAACATGAGGTGGATTTAAATGCCTCTGGAAGCTTGAAGTTGGTAGCTGTTACTGAGGAGCTCCGGGGGGCTTCCCTCAGTCAGCAGAAAGAACCATCTCCTACAGTCGGATTTGAGAAGGAGGAGTTGATCCCTGCTGTGACAACCACCAGTGGCTGTGCACCTGAGCAGTTAGTTGTGACTGGTGTGGAGAACGCCCCTGTGGAAGCGGAACCTGACGCTAGCAGGAGCGAATTAACTATCTCAGGGGTTTCCATTGAAAGGGGACACAGAGGCACAGGCATTTCCCCTTCCTTTAACCTTGTTGGTGATGGCTCCTTCTCAGTACATTTGGCTCGTCCAAGCTATCAGTCTACTCCAGGGGTACTTCTAAAGAAAAACCTTAAGGCAGGAGAAGCTGCTGGTGGTGTAATCAAATCAGATGTTCAGGCCTCTTCCCCATGTGGAAATGAAGACACCTCAGGAAGCTCCTCTGCCAGCACACCTGTGTCTGTTGAGAAGCAGTGTGCACTCCAGCGTGCTCAGAAGGAGAGCAGTGAACATTTGAAGTCCTTAAAGTGGAAGTATCCCCACACTGGAAGAATTCAGTCTCTCCCCTCCCTTAGCTTCATGGAGAAGGTGAGGGCTTGGAGCACGAGCCAGCCAGAGGAGGTGGCTGATGCGGTGAGTCCGTGTGACCCAGGTGGAGTTTCTCCTGGGAGGAAAGCCCACAGTGCAATTGCCAGTTCTTCAGGCTGTGTGATGCTAACACAAAAAAGCAGTGGAGACCCCAAAGTTGCTATTGAGAGAGGTTCCCTGGCGAGTTGGCACTGTCGGAACAGAAGCTTGCTGCCCGCCCAGCCTCTGACGCGATCTCAGTCTGACAACGCCGTCAATGTCTGCAGCTGGAACGCGGCCCCGGTTGGACTTGTTCCACCAGCAAACTCCACAGAGGCAGTGCAGACTCTGAAAGGAAACACAGATGTTTTAGGAGTGTCTGAGAAGAGTTCCAGAGGCTCCCTGCTGCAGAAGTCCACAGCTGAGATAGTTTCTGGATGCAGTGGTGAAGGTGCAGGCGGTACAGGACACACCTCAGAGCCGAATGTGCTTGGAGGAGTTGCTCAGCTCCCTGGAGAGGAGAGAGCCTCGCCAGCTGCTGCCCAGCAGAATTGTGATGCTCCTGCAAAGCAGTCTCATGAGCTAAGTATTCATCCTGGCCGTATCAGCATGGATTATTTTGGTGATATTTCTCCAGACAGTTTGAATCTTCTTGTGAGTTCTGGGGAGAGCAGCCACGGGGCTTGGTGCTCTGCAGGGGCTTCCAGGCACTCCTGCCCCAGTCCCAACAATGGTGACTTCATCCCTCTTGGAGCAGCTGCTTTGGGGACTCCAGAGAAAGAAGAGCTTAATATTGAAGAAAGGATCCCAGTAAGTTAGTTTCTGTCAGAAATCTTTACGTTTCCTTTACCTTTTGATCCTGAAGAGATGAGAGTGCACTTGGCTGTCACATAGTGGGAGGGACAGGAAGTGTCAGAGGAAGCAGGCATCAGCATGCTTAGAGTTAAGTTTCTGCTATCCCATTGATAGTTTATCTTCTAGAAATGTAAACCACATATTTGTTAGTGTAAGCCCAAAAAAATCTTTCAGGACCTATTCTAAGTGATTCTGGTTTAAACTCTGGTTTCAGAATTCTGCACTGTGTTTTTCCACTGTTAAGAGGCTCAGGTAGGGTCTCCATCACTGCAGACTACATGAAATGGTTCTACACTGCTCTGTGCAGCTGGTGAATTTCATCCATGATATTAGTTCAGCTTCTCTCAAATACAGAGGTGGAAAAATAACTTGTAAGTGATATCTGACATGGACTGTGTGATCTACTCTGGGTGACCCTGCTCTGGTAGTGGGGTTGGACTAGATGATCTCTTGAGGTCCCCTCCATCCCCTAACATTCAGTGATTCTGTGAACAAAGAAAGAATTTGGTATGGGAAAGATCTTTGGGGTTTTTTTTTTTTTAGATGATAGTATCGTGGTAACAGGATGCAAGAGAAGGGTAAGGATTGGTGGCTGCTGGTGGTGGAACGTTAGGAGCAGGACAAAGTGCTAAAAAAGAAAAATCTGTCTGATAGAAGACTTGTAAATAAATTGGTTGTGATTCTTGTAGCAGAGCATTAATAAAGTCACTTCTTATCTCCCAGGTTCTTTCAATAGCTCAGGTTATAATTACCCAAACGTGAGGCTGAGACTCAACTGCTGAGTAAGGGAATGTTAGGCTGCAGAAGAGGGAGCTGAACTTCACACACCCACAGATCTGCAATAATAGCAAAACCAACACACAGCTCCTTGGCAAATCAAACTGCTTTTTTCCTTCTATAAATACTCACTTTGCTTGTTCACTTTGTTCCAGTATCCAAGGCATAAGTTCTTGATTCTTTGTGTGTTGCTCATAAAGATGCTCAGAGCCTCTGTGCACCCTTCCTCCTTGGTGTCTTTGATGCCTAATGGAGTTTTGCTTTCTCCCTTCCCCATGTGAAGATGGTTGGTGAGAGTGGAGGGCAGATTGTGGCAGACACGTTAGGGATCCTGCTGGCTGCTGAGTGTTAGAGAAAATGAAATGCAGATTTATGTTAATACTAAAGATGTAATTACCTTCTGAGTAAGTGGCTGTTCCTCTCACAGGATGACTCCTGTCATCATTAGGTCTTTGGAGCTGTGTTTTAGAAGCACCCTTCTCTCATCTGTCTTTGCAAATATGTGATGAAACAAATATAAATATTGTAGGGAGGAGATCTGAAATATAAAATTCCTCAGATGTAAAGGTTGTCTGTTACCTCCTGTTTTGTACTGACTAATCAGGCACGTTCTCCAGCCCGATTCTGAGGAGTTCCACTCTCATCAGTCACTGACAAGGTAAAGGAGATTAGCTCATATATATGACTATTAATATGGAGGCTTATAATAAAATCAGAGGAAATAGAGTTGGCTGAGACCTATGAAGTAATTCATTTCATTTTGTCAGGTAGTTTAGGACATGCTGTAGAGGAGTTGAGGTTTGACTTGTCCCTACAGGTCATTAAAGCAGATTTGTTTTTTTCTTTTTTTTCTGCATATGTTGTCTGTGTGTAAGCTGAGGCTCTGTGCTAGAAGGGAAGGAACTACTTCCTCAGGAGATCCTAGATGGCCTCTGGTAGGCTCTTGCCTCTGCAAGACTCTTGGAGCTTCCAAAACATGTTAATACAGGGAGCAGTGCTGCGTGTGTCTGAGGTGCTGGGCTCCTGGCTGTTGCACATTTTCCCTAATGCATCAGAGAGGTTTGGGTTTTGAGGATGGTTTTTCTCTGACTTCTCTAACTGCTTCGTTTAATGTTAATGAAGTTACACTTGGGTAGTGTAACAGAGTCTGGGCAACCTGATCTAATTGAAGATGTTCCTGCTCACTGCAGTTGCTGGGACTAGGTGACTTTTACAGGTGCCTTCCAACTCCAAGAAGTCTATGACCGTGATAATATTCTCTGTGCAGCAATCACTTGGGGAGAAAAAGTGTTTTTTAAACCACACTTCTGTGTCCCCTTCAGAATGACAAATGCCATTTAAAAAAGGTGAGGCTGAAGCTTGCCACTCTCTTCCGAGGTGCCAGACAGAGCACAGCACACCCATTGGAGCGGTTTGCTGTGGACGTAAGATTTGTGGCCTCTTCTTTACTGATGTTTTCCATAGTCTCTGGATCCTGTGGAAAGGGCTGGGACTGGTTTGGTGGTAGCAAGCTACTGCCAGCTGCCATCTTTGGCACACAATGAAGGAAAGGTCAGGAGAGCACCAGGAGAAAACTCTTGGTGAGTGCAGGCACAGGCACAAACTGGCACCACTGCTACAGTTCTTGCGGCTTGTGTCTGAGTTGCTACCCACCCCAAATGTTTGGCTTGTTTCTTCTTTTGCCAGATTTATCTTCGTAACCTTGGCATTGATCAGTCACCTGGAACCATACTGACACCCTTTGCACCCCGAGGACCCATCAGGGAAGTTGAATTTTCCCCTTCAGAGCTTAGAACACTGAAGGACTCCACTGACACGCTGACGAGGACTGTTCCACAGCCACAAGGTACGGGGAAGGAGGACCTTGTGCTGCACACAGAACTTTCAGGTCACCTGTGAGGTTACTCTTGGCCTGGTAGTGTTTCTCCTCAAGTGATATGTTCACACAGATTGATCTCCCATCTGAAATGGAAGGTATTTGGCATTGGAACAGTAAGTGCATCTTGCCTGCCTTTGGACCTTTCTGGTCAGTGGCAGGAAACAAGCTTAGCCATACTTGGCCTGCTTGAGAATACTGTGTCAGTAAACAATTGTTATGGAAGCCTTAGTTCAAGTCTCAGTCTAACACCAGTTTCCCAGTATTTGAATTCTTCCCTCCCTGTCCAGGCAAGAGTTCTTCACTGGTGCAGCTCTTTTCTGGAGCCCCAGACTTACTGAATCTCCTGTTCCTTTGCAGGCAGAGTGTTGTCAGCGCTCGAAACTGCGCAAACAAGTTTTGACTTTGGCACCTCCACTCTCAGTATGTCTATACCAACACATTCAGAAGCTGGCTCTGATATTCTGTCGCCTCCTGAACTCTCTCCTCGCTTCTCAGGGTCCTGTGGAGATAGAGCAGTGAGCCAGTGCAGTGTGTCAAGGCACCAGTCTGAGACAACTGCTCTGCTTTCCACGCAGCGGGAGGCAGAGTGCTCGGCGGTCTCCAGAGCAGCCCAGCTGAGCCAGCAGCTCCAGTCTGTTCCACACAGCTGCTGTTCTGACAGAGAGGCTCCTGTGCTCCTTGCAAAAAGTACTCAGGATGTGCTGGCTGAAAAGGAGTCAGAGGGTGTGAGTAGGAGCCCGCAGAGATGGGCTACTGGCTCTTTGGCTGGGCTTAAGAGTGAAATGGAAGTTGCCAGAAGATCACAAAGCTCAAGGGTAGGCCGTAAGAGTCAAGGAAGCCATTCTGTGCTTGGATCTGGGGCACTGCAAGAGATACATAAACTGTTGGCAGAAGTCAAGGATATAGTTGGCATGAGAGGTGATCCTCTCTCTTCTCCTGCCCCTTCTAGAGAAGCTGCTGAGTCTTCCTCAGTACTGGTTAGCAAGAAGGATGGCCCCAGAGATTGCAGGTTAGTGAAAGACAACGTCCCTCAGGATGAGAAGATGTCATGGGATGAGCCTACAACCCACAGAAGTATGCAGGAAGAGGAGTTGGTGATGAGGCCTCTGAGTTCCAACACATGCAGTTTAAGGCAGGAAAACTCTGCCCTTGGTTTGCACAACAGTAAAGACTTGATGAGGAAAGTGATCCTGGACAGCAGGACAGCAAAATCTGTAGGAAGGGCCGAGCCAGAAGGTTGTAGCAGTGTCACCACGGACAGAAATCAGCCTGGGCTTGTGGGTCTGGCACAAAGCAAGGGCAGTAGTGAGGTCAGCACTCTAAGAGCTTCAGAGCTGGGAAATCCTCCTTCCCTGGAGCCCCGAGGCAGCGTCACTGAGGTCACAGGAGGCTCCCTGAGCACACTGTCCAAAGGCAGTGTGGCTGGAAGCAAGGCAGGAGGCACAGGAGGGAGCGATGATGGCAGCAGTGGGGACTCGCTGGCTGCTCGTGTCAGAAGCCTTCTGAGGAGCCCTTCTTCCTCTGAGCCTTCAACCAGTGCCACCCCTGCCCCAGGAGGCTTCCAGAGCGTGTTGTGTAAAGCTGGCTCAGGCAGGAGCAGGGCAGGAGGCGCTGGAGAGAGCGACGGCAGCAGCAGTGGGGACTCGCTGGCTGCCCGGGTCACACTCCTGCTGGGAAGTGCCTCCCCCGGGGCACACACAGCCCAGGTTCTGAGCAGCACCGAGCAAGAGGAGAGGAGAGCACAAGGTAACAGTGTCTCACTTGTGGCAGGTCCTGCTTTAGCTGCCTGCCTAAGGGGCTGCTTTGAGAGGAAGGGCTGTGGGTGCAGGAGAACCTCTGAGTCAGCTCAGTCCCTCCCCCTGACTTTAAAGGTGATTATTATTAATGATAAGCTTTAATGGGACAGGGCTTAATTGGTCAGTGTTGGTAGACATCTTGTGTAGCATGATAGAAGGGGACAGAATTGGGCTTCCCCAGTTTGAATGTGGCCTTTTGCCTGGCACTGACAGGAAGTGTTTTGTCCCCACAGCTGTTGGGTGTGTGCAGAGTTCAGAATTTGGGAAGGGACTGTGTTAAACAGCACTGACTGGAGAGACTAAAGGTGGCAGAACCAGGCAACAGATCTTGGATCTCTCTCTCTCCGTTTTCAGTTGTGTTCCTGGTCAGCCCAGGAGCTCTGGGTTTTGATGGAGGTCTTGTTCCCTCATGACCCATGGCAGCAAGTGGTGCCAGGAGCTAGAAATGCATAGCAGAGGTTTGATTTCAAGTTGTGAAACTTTTATCATAAATGATGTGAGCAGATGGCAAGGGACCTGCTTTCTGGTTTATGTTCCTTGTGCAGCATGGGTGAAGCTCAAACTGGCCAGCTCTGAGGACTCTCTGTCAGACTGGAATGAAGAGGACAAGCGAAGAATAGAGGAAATAAAGGCAGAGCTGCTTCAGAGTGCCCAGAAATCTGCCCTGGCCAAGGTACAATACAGGCTCTGGGTGGGGGTCGATAGACTGGGGCCAGATTCTCCTCAGTGGTGCTCAGTGACAGGTCAAGGGCACAAACTGGAACTCAGGAGGTTCCATCTGAACAGAAGGAAAAAAAAACTTGCTGTGAGAGTGCTGGAGCCCTGGAGCAGGCTGCCCAGAGAGGTTGTGGAGTCTCCTTCTCTGGAGGGATCCCAACCCCACCTGGACATTGTGACACTGGGGTGACTCTGCTTTATTTAGCAGAGGAGGGTTGGATTTAATGATCCTCAGAGGTCCCTTCCAACCCCCTCCATGCTGGGAATCTCTGATTCCAAGAACTTGCTTTAGATCAGCCACATAACTTTTCTGCTTTCATCTTGAAAATATTTGTGCTCTACAACAGTTTTAATTTGAGATAAAGAATGGGATTGCATGTGCAGAATGCCAGTGAGTAGGTTTGGTTGTTGGACTTAATAAGATAAATGTGTGCCTCCCTCCAAGCAAAACAATGCCACTGAACAATACAGATGGGAAACTCTTCAGCAGGCCAACCTGCAGCCAGTTCTGTTGCTGGCAAACTAATCTGCTGTGAAGTTAATGGAAGCTGTCCAGTGAAATACCTGTTGAATTTATAGAGCAGAGCTGCCCATGCACTGACTTCTAAAGAGCAGAACAAAGATTATCAAAAGATATTTTTCTTCTCCTAAAGTTTAGAGACTGAGAAAGACAAACTGTTCCTAGCACTCAGGCAAACAGTTCTCTCATCAGACCATCATCTTTATTTAGTGCTTCCCATGCAGGCTCATGATGAATGTTCTCTTTGCAAAGTTTAGACCCCGCTTCTCATTTTTATAGGTGCCAGCTTGAGGCATAGAATGTGCCACTGGGAGGTTTTATGGTTTGCTGCAGAAGCATGTGAAACTTGTCTGTAAAAAAATAACACCAAAACCAAAATGCAAGGAAGGAGTAAGACAGCTTTGGAGAGTTCTGCTCTGCGATCTTCGAATCGTAAAGATCATTCCCATCTTGTGAGGCAGTCAAGTATCTGGTGGCTGGTTTGTCACTGGTGATGTGTTGGCAGACACTAAAAAAGCAGCAGCATGGTGATTTCTGGAGTTTGAGCTGAGTGCAGTGCTTGAGGAGGTGACTGGGACATATGCACAGAAATGGGATCCAAACATGCACTCAAGTGGCCCAAGAAAGGGAGCACTCAGTATGAAAGTTGAAGCTGTCTCTAGCAGCCAGCAGTGCTTAGGAATTGTGGCACCACAGAGTTGCTTTGGTTGGAAGAGATCTTTCAGCTCAAGCCCAGCCTTTACCCCAGCTCACCAAGTGACCCAGGGGAACTGAACTGCATCTGCTTTACTTTCTCTTCAGTGTAACTAACAGGCCTTGGGTGGGGAATCTGTTAGCTGCACACTTCCTTTGTGGAGTGTCCCTGTAGAGTTTGCAGCTCACCCATTGCACAGGAGAGAAATTCCCTGCTGTGACACTTCTCTGCTGAACACTGAAGCCTGGCAGGAATGCCCAGGGACAGGCAAATACTTGACACAGGACTTCTCTGAGTGTCATACTGACTCTTCCTGAAGGTCTGAGCTGGCCATTCATGGAATGAGAAAGTGCAGTCCCTGGGGCTTCTTCAGGAGGAGGAGGAGAGAAAGGCTGTGGATAGAATCATAGAATTGCTTTGGTTGGAAGAGACCTTTAAGTCCAGCTGTTGTCCCAGCAGCACCAGGTCACCACTAACCATATCCCTCAGCACCACATCTACACAGCTTTTCAGTCCTTTCAGGCATGGAGACTTCACCCCTGCCCTGGGCAGCCTGGTCCAGGGCTTGACAACCTTTCAGGGAATCAATTTTTTGTACCCTCCAACCCAAAACTGAGAGTCTTCTCCCTTTCTGTGCTGTGTATGCTGTATTTTTCCACTCCTCCTCCTTTCTCACTTTCTCAGGAAGTTCAGCGAGTTGTAGCTATAAATTTGCACTGCAGTCTCTGGTGGATCATATGCCACACAGCTTTTTTGGAAAGATGACACATAACAAGCACAATAAAACATGTGAAAGCCTTGGGAAGAGGAGTGTATAGCAACTTTTGTGCTCACTTTCTGTAGTAGGAGTTGCTGTGTGTTGCTTCAGGCCGTGGAACTGGTGTGTGGTTTAGGGAAGAGATGGTCTCAGTGCCCATACTGTGGCACAGGACTGCTCTGTGTCCTCCTGCAGTCCCTTGTTGTCCTCCTTGGCTATAGGAAATACAGGAAGCCAGATAAACTACTTGGCTTGTTTAGAACAGATAAGGCCACAGAGAAGTGCTGCTTTGGAGTAACAATCCAGGCCTTAGTGCAATAGTTTCCTGGTAATGACATCTGAGATGTAGAAAGGGTGGAGAATCTGCTCTGGGATAACCTGGTTTTACCTTGTAACTTACACCAAAAGTGGTTTTGACTGTGTTTTGTATCCAAATCCCAGCTAGCTGCTGAGGATCTGCTCACCCAGGGCCCTGTGGTCCCTTTGTCTGTGACTCTGTGGCTTCCACACTTGTTCTGAGCAGTAGGACAGGGGAAATACAGCCTGGGTCTAGTGACTTTTTTTGATTTAAAAGAAGCTTCTCTGGTCCACCTCCATGCAGGACTTTTATCTCAGATCTGCTTTCTGCACCTCAGTGGAAGTATTGTGGATTTCAGAGACAGCTGGGGGAGGGCAGGTAGATGACCAAGATGATGTCCCCACTTGGGAAATTCTTGCTAAGAAGGCTGCTGGCCTGAAGCTTGGCAGACACTGCTGTGCTTTGGAGATCCATTTGGATGCTGAGGGAATGATTTGTCTTTCATCTTGTTCCTGCCAGTGTTCACTAACCTTGATAGTGCCTCTGACACCAAAGTGACCTGTCCAGCAGAACTGGGGGGGAAATCATGCAAGGGAGCTGCTGGCAGTGTGCTGTGTGAGGGGTGCTGTGGTGGTCTGGCACGAGTGGGACTGACCCTGTGGTAGCTGCTTTGGTTAGAGCCTGGCTCACTGAGGGCACTCTCAGTGTGGAGATAAATCTTTATCTCTCTAGAGCTGATCCAGCTCCTTTCAGAGGTTGGTGTCTCAGTTATTGCTGCCCCTGGGTGGAGGTGCAGCACTGATGGTGCCTTCATGTGCTTCAGGGCAAAAGCTGTTGTGTGGTTTTGATCCAGGCTGACAGTAATGAATTACTGTGAGCAGTACTTGAAGGTTTTCTGAGATGTGCTTGCAAAGGTTTCTCTTTGTGCTCTTAGAGGAACAATTCTTCTGCATGCATCTGGGAGTGTGCTCTTCACTGGTTTGTAATGTGCTCCTTAGTGCAGAGCTGTTTGTGTTTCTGTTCTTCCAAACTGCCTTTGCCTTGCAGCACTCAGAGAAGTTGCTGCAAAGATCAACTGTCAGCATTTCACAGGATCCCAGCATGGTGGGGGTTGGAAAGGATCTCTGGGGATCATCTAGTCCCACATCCCTGCTAAAGCAGAGTCCCCTGGAGCAGCTGGCACAGGATCACAATGTCCAGGTGGGTTTGAAATCTCTCCAGAGAAAGAGACCACACAACCTCTCTGGGCAGCCTGCTCCAGGGCTCCAGCACCCTCACAGCTGCATCTGAGAGAAAGGGAGGAAGTTTTATTCTTGTTCTCCAGAGCCTGGAGTCCTGTTGAAGATTATTTACAACTTAGCCTAAGTAGAAGAGTCACAACTTCATAGTTCACAGAGCTCCAGGGTTCCATCACAGATGTCACCACCACTGTTTTTTATAGCATCAAAACCTTGTTAGCTAATTTGCTGGCACTTAGAATGAGATGAATTTTTAATTAGTCCCACAAACAGATGAGTTCCAGAGGAAGCCTCTGCTCATTCATGGTGACAGGCTCTTGGTCACTGACAGCAGCAGCAGTTCTGTGATTCCTGCAGTCCAGGTTCTGGTGAGGGCAGGCTGTTCCCCACTTAACCTGTGGTACTCTTCTGTGTTTTTCAGGATCCCTGGATATGTGATGTGAAGGCTGCTTCTGAGCACAGCTGTAATCAGCAACAGGACACAGAGCATGTCAGAGCTCCAAGTGACAAAACATTCCAACCTGACATCCAGCCACAAGGCACCAGGAGTAAGGAGCTTGCAGAGTCAAGCTTAGGACAAGCTGTGCCATTGCACAGAGCTGATCCTTCTGATTGTTGCCTGCTGAAGGACAGGCACTTGAAATCTTTGAGGACCATTCAGTCCCCTACCTGCCACCAACATCAGGCAGCTGCCACTTGTCATTCTGATGCTGCTCAGCTTCATCCACCCCTGCAGAAGGCATGGCACAGGTGCACTGTGAGGTCTGTGGCTGGTTCTGCACACACAGCACAGCAGCAGCTGCCCCTGGACACAGCTTGTGAGGATGCAGCTCAGCAGATCACTTCCATCACCTTTGTGTCCCGAAAGCGTTTGCAGTCACCACTGACTCCTGTGGCACTCAGCAGCAGTGTTCCTGGAGATGGTCTTGATGGCATAAAGCCTTTGGAAGGTGACTCTGCTAGCACTGAGGCTGAGAGCCATGACACACAGCATGGGGAGAAATCTAAGAGCTGCCCTCCTCCCAGTCCAGTGCTTGCTGGCTTGGTGGCTAATGAGAGTGTTTTTACTGCTGAGAGAGACAGATTTCATCATGTCTCTGCTGACAGGAACAGAGCTGGAGCTCATCAAGAAACAGACTGTTTGTCAGAGCAGGGTTCTGTAAGCATCCATGCTGAGAAAAGACAGGCCTTGAGTGCAAAAAGATCTGATGTGACTGCTTTGGGCAGGCACAGTGCCAGACTCGTGGGGCTTGACTGCCACGCAAGATCGAATCGAGAAATGAACAGATTTGATCAATCCCATTCTGCAAACTCTTACCAGCAGGAGAAATGCAACCCACCTGGACACATCAAATTGTTTCAGAGCTTGGAAGGTTCAGATTCAGCCCTCCAAAGTGATTTGCTGAAGGGCCACAGCAAGATACTGGGAGAAAAGGAAAGTCCTTCTGGTGAAGTTCCTCTCGTTCAGAAGGAGGCTGTGAGGGAGCAAATGGTTGTGTCTCACCATTCATCTGCAGAAGACATTTTATCCACTACATCTGCATCTCCTACCTCACCAACTAAGAAAGCTCTTTCTTGTGTCCACATTACTCTTTCCTCCAAGTGTAGTAGCCCAGAGCTGCATAGGGATGTGAATGCTGACAGTGAGAGGAGGTGGAGGGATGAACCTGAAGCTCAAACCCAACCAATGGCTTTAAAAGCTTCAGAAACTTCAGTAACAGCTGTTCCTAAACTATCAGCTGCTGACCTTATTCCAGAAGATGAAAGGTGTTCACCTCTCCCAGCACCAGTGTCTTCAGCAGATCCCTGCCTGTTGCTTCCCTCTGTTCCAGTGAGAGCAGGGCAAGAGCTGCCTCTGCGAAGCAGCGCAAGACCACAAGTCACTGCTCTGGGCTCAGGGACACGTAGCCTGAAGAGCATCTCCAGCTCTGCAGTCCCTGCAAAAACTGGGAAGAGCACTTCTGATGCCATCACACAGATAACAACAGAAAGCCCTGAGAAGGTCACCTTTTCTGCAGAGATTTATGTTCAGCCACAAGACAGTGACCAGATTGTCCCCCAGACAGCACCAGAGCTTCCCAGCAGCACCACAGCAACCCTCAGCAGGGCTGCTTCTCCTCCCAGGCAGAGTGGTGAGCACCTCAGTGTCTTAAATGTGGCTGTGGAATGTCATCTGTTCACAGAACCACAGAGTGCTTGGGGTTAGAAGGGACCCTGAGGGTCATCCAGTCCAACTCCCCTTGCTAAAGCAGGCTCACCAGAACAGGCTGCACTGAGACATGTCCAGGTGGGTTTGGAATCTCTGGAGACTCCAAGGGCTGCAGCACCCACACAGGGAAGTTTTCCCTCACATTCAGATGGAGCCTCCTGGGTTCCAGTTTGTGCCCTTTGTCCTGTCACTGGGCACCAAGGAAAAGGAACTGTGCCCATCCCTCTTTAGCTGTTGGTCACCATTGAGAAGATCCCTTCTCAGGCTGCTCTTCCAGACTAAACAGCCCCAGGTCTCAGCCTTTCCTCCTCACAGGCCCTTCAGCATCTTTGCCCTGGGAGCAGCATCTGGGAGCAGGCTGCCCAGAGAGGCTGTGGAGTCTCCTTCCCTGGAGAGATTCCAACCCCACCTGGCCATTGTGATCCTGGCAAGCTGCTGTGGGTGGCCTGCTTTGGCAGGGGGGTTGGACAGGATGATCTCCAGAGGTGCCTTACAAACCTCACTGTGGTTTGTTGCATTACAGGTTGAAAGCCTACCTTATGTGACCTGCTTTGCCTTCTCTCCCCACAGCTCAGCCCATACTGCTGCCCTACAAGCCCCTGGGAAGCACTGGGATGTATTATGTTCCCTATCTGAAGGCAAGATCAAAAACGTCTGCAGCTGGGCCAGCAGGCAGTGTTCAGAACTCTCACTCAGGTACTTCATTATCTTTTGTAACTGATGGATCCAGATCTGCCTGTTTCATATGCAGCATCACCTCAGGTGCTCTCAGAACTCTCCTGTCCCACCAGTGAGCATGTTGGTTTAGGTAGGAAAACTTCTTTGTTCACAGCACTTTAGCACAGAAAGCTGCACAAGGCCTGGCTGAAGGCTGTGGGTTCAGTTCCTTTGATGAAAGGGATGTTAGAATTTCACCCTGGCAGTGAAGAGAATCAAGGCTCCATATTTTACAGCTTGATAGGTTGTTGCTTTCCTCTGGGAATCACTGTTCAGTTTGGATTCAGTTGGGAATCACTGGCAGTTCTCCTCCTTCCTAGTTCCTTTATTTCTGTGCATTCCCCTTTTGGTGTTAATTTGCTGGGCCTGCATTCTGAGCACTCTGTCATACAGCACACATCTCAGATGATAGCTTTCTCAGGGCTTCCTTTCTTTCCTCTGGGGATTTGTGTGCAAAGCCTTTCTCTAAAGCATATCATTTCTGATGGTTTAAAGTACTCCTTCACCTCTTCCCCACATCCTCCCATCTCCCAGTAAAGAACCCTCCTCACTAACTGGAGGAAACAATGCTCTGTGATTCATCAGCTGCTTTTGCCTTGCCTGCTGCACCTTGTTCCTGAGCAGAAGTAACTCCAAGCAGCAGCTTGCTGGGTGATTGCCACCACTCCTAAGGGCAGGGCAGCTCTGCATTGCTCAGGGAAGCTGTTGGTTGCTCAGTGTGTGGAGTATTAAAGAGGCAGCTAATTGCCAGGAGATAACCTGACTGTGGCTGGTAATGAGGGATGGGACCTGAAACCTCTGAGCAGATATGGATTAGTTCCTGCTCTCTATTGGGCACTCAGACAACAGGGTTTGGGCTTTTTCCTTCTCTGTCACAAAAACGGTCCTATGAAGTCCTTTAATGAGACAGGTGTTTATGGAGTACTTCAGTGTGATTGTTGTTGTCCTTGGTGAGCAGGCAGCTCAAGGTATCTGGGGTAAGGCCACCTCACAGAGCAGTGCTGATGTCTTGAGAGGGGTTTGAGCAACCTGCTTGAGCTGGAGATGTCCCTGCTTGCTGCAGGTGTGCTGGGCTGGGTGATATTTAAAGGTCACTTCAACCCAAGCTATTCTATGATGCCTTCTGATGATTTAACTCTTCACTTCAGAAGGGTTTTTCTTTGAAGTTTTTCAGAGTGGAAAGATTTTGGTATTCCCAGAAGATAATTTCTCTTCATAGGAGAAACATGGATCTGTTGGAGAGGTCCAGAGGCCACAAAACTGTTCCAAGGGCTGAACCCTTCTGCTGTGAGGACAGGCTGGGTGGTTGGCCCTGTCTAACCTGACCTGGAATATTTCTTGGGATGGGACATCTCCCATCCCATCTGGGCAAACTGGGCCAGTGCCTCACTACCCTCAGGGTGAAAGCTTTTTCATTTATTTAAAGTCTCCCTCTTTCAGTTCCAAAGCATCACCCCTCCTCCTGTCACAACAGGCCCTGCTACAGGAATCCACAGTAACAAACAGGTTGTCAAAATGGAGCAGGGATCAGGGAACTGCTGCCTCTCTGAATAGCCTGCATAGAACTGAAAGGGGAACAGCAGTGTTAACATAAAACCATCTAACAGGATCCTGCTGTGGCTGTGGTGCTCCAAAGACACAGGCAAAAAACCAGCTGTAAGTAGAAATAGCATTTGGATAAACTATCCTGTGCAGTTGGACATGAAAGCAAGTCTGAAGGGACTAAACTCTCCCCTGACTTCTCCAACTGTATTTTTAGATGGTCTAATAAAAGCTTACTTCTACCCAGAGAGCTTGTCTAGAGCTTAAAATTATTCAAGTTGTGGAGGCTTGCTTTTTCCCCCAAAGTTTCTCTCTGTAAACTTACTTTTATTTTCTGCCTCTTTGCATTCTTTCCATTTTGTTGGTAACTTCTTAAAACTACAGAAATAGCAAAAAATTCTTCATAGTATTCCCAAACCTGATCTCATTGGTCAGGAGGATGTGGTGGAATCCTCTTACAAGAGCATATAAACATTGACCTTGTATGGGAAGGCAAATCCCTGCAGTTTCAGAGTTAGTGAGGCTGGGTCTGGATATGCTCTTCATGGTCTTGACATTACACCAAAGTGTGTTGGAAAGGGAAAAGGAGTGAAAAATCCAGGGAAAAAAACTGCAGCCCCATGGAAAGGTTCACCGTGAAGCAGCAATGTGCCCTTGTGGCCAAGAAGGCAAATGGTGTCCTGTGGTGCACTGAAAATGTAAGCAGCAGGGTAAGGGAGCTTCTCCTGCCCCTCTGCCCCAGTCAGGCCACATTTGGAGTACTGTGTCCAGTTCTGGGCTCCCCAGCTCCAGAGAGACAGGGAACACCTGGAGGGAGTCCAGCTGAGACCACAAAGCTGCTGAAGGGCCTGGAGCAGCTCTGTGAGGAGCAAAGGCTGAGAGCCCTGGGGCTGAGAGCCTGCAGAAGAGCAGCCCCAGGGGGGATCTGAGCAATGCTTAGCAGGAGCTAAAGGTAGGGAGGCAAGAGGATGGGAGCAGACTCTTTTCAGTGGTGCCCAGTGACAGCTCAAGGGGCAATGGGCACGAACTGGAACCCAGAAGGTTCCATCTGAAGGCGAGGAGAAACTTGTTTGGTGTGGGGCTGCCTGGAGCCCTGGTGCAGTTGGATTCCTCCTTCATTCTCAGGTGTATGTAATATATTTTTGGGCACCACGTTGCAAATGATAGCATCATGGATGTAGTTTTAATAATGCTGAAACTTCATTTGCATTTTGGGAATGGCTACAGAATTGCTGCTTGTAATCCTTTGAAGTGCTTGGAAGGTGTTAGGATGAAAAGCATCTTGTGTAAGATTTGCTGTTTTCTGTGCAGCATCTAAAGCTGAAAGGCTTTTCTTCTCTCCCCTAACACACAGATCATTCAAAGGCTGTCAAAACCACTCATCCATTCTTCAGATCTGCACAGCCCTACCTTCAGCACACAACAGCCCTCTGGCAGAGCTCCCTCCCATCAAACAGTGAGCTGTCAGAGGACAGTTCTGGTGTTGGCCACCCTAGGCCTTGCTCAAGGTCTGTGCTGCAGCATGGCAGGGAAGCACCTCCCCAGCAGCCTGCTTCCTCTGTTTGGCACAACAAAGGTGAGGAAGATGAATTCTTCCCACTCACTGCAAAAGCAGATTCCAGCAGGAATGAGGATCTGAGCAGTAGCACATCTCTGGGGAGTGAAACAGCAGGGAAGGAGCTGCAGCAACGCGGCAGAAGAGCAGCAGGGCAGAAGGCAGCTAGAAATTGTCCTTTGCCACGGAGCCAAACAACTCGTCTTAATGGGAATGTGGAAAGAGACACAGCACTGAGGCAGAGAGCTCACTCCAGTGGTAGCTTGGATGAGCTCTGGGTGAAGTTTCTGGAGTGCCAGAAGCAGCACCAGCACCGTGATTTCAGGAGGAAGGGTGAGCTGTCCCTTGTGGAGCGCCTCGAGCGACTGGCCAGGGTCCTGCGGAGTCCCCTTCAGCACACGCTGATACCAGCCAGCTTCTGTGGAGAGAAGGTCCAGGGGGCAGAACAGAATGAAACGAGACTGGCAGGAAAGGGCACGGCTGAAAGCACCTTGCAGCCTAATGCAACACCTGCTGAGGGAAGACCACGCTTCACCCATGAGGAAACTGACTTTGTTGAGCTCAGGAGAAGCAGGGCAGGAGACAAACTGCTTTGCCACACAGACACGCTTCTGGAGCACCAGCAGGACTTGGAGACTCCCAGTGACACTTGCTCAGAGGGCAGGCTCAGCAGGGATCATGGCACCACCATCAGCTCCACCATCTCAGACTCGGATGTGGTGACCCAAACAGAGCTGGAGACCTCTGCTCAGACTGAGGTGAGCAGCTCCATCTCCTCCATCGACACCGCCAGGCTGGTCAGGGCCTTTGGGCGGGACAGAGTGCAGCTGCCAGCCAGGCTCTCCCAGCTCTACTGCACCATCAGCCTCCAGAAGGGTTGCTCTGAGAAGAGGCATGAGGGAAGTGGTGACACAGTGGGTGCAGAACATCCAAAGGCTACTCCTGAGCGACAGAGGAAGAGGAAGGAGATGCAGGTATGTGGTCAGATGCACACAAAGGGGATCGGGACTCACCTCAGCAGGGACCCTTCAGCTGCTCTGCAGTGGCAGTTTGGGGTTGGGAGAACCACTCTGAATTCCCCACAGGCTGCTGTTTGTGAGGCTTCTGTCTTTGCTCTAAGTAGCTCCAACAAGTCTCTGCCTTTCCAGGAGTTAGGGTGAGATGGAAATACCTCCAGCTGTGCTTTGCTTCCCTTTGTTCTTTGTCTTTGTCTCGGGCAGCCTGGTCCTGCTGGATCTCATTTCTCTTGTTAGCTGCAGGTTCTGTGCTTTACCAATCCTCCAGGCTCTGATGCTACATTTTGACTGCACACTGCTCCCATAATCTCTCTGGGCAAAACCAGGCACCACTTCATGAGAAATCAGCAGGAGTGGTTGGATTTTCTTCTCGTTTTTCTGTTTCAAATGTTGAAACTAGTTTATGCTGAGGAATGTTGGTTTGTAGCTTCTTGGGTGGCTGTATTTGGAGTTTAGACCTACTCCAAGACCAACTCTCAGCCCTTTCAAACAGGCTGTTCTGGAGCCAAGCTGTCCTAAAGTGGAGAAAATCCTTCAGATTCCTTCAGTTGAATTTGGCCATTGGCCTTTGGAGCAGAAATCAAAACTAATTTCCTAAAAGGGGGCTTGGATGTGGTGATTATAGGAAGAGATGACAGAATTTTGCTCTTCTGCAGTACACAGCAGTGGTGAAGAGCACTGGAGAGTGAGAGATATTTCTCTTTTTTGGTATTATGAGGAGAAAGGTGTATTGGCATCAGCACTAAGAGACTTCATTCAGATGAGTTAGGGCTTTTTCAATAGAAACAGCTCAAAGTCAGGCTCAGCAGCCCCAGGGCTCTCAGCCTTTCCTCCTCACACAGATGCTCCAGGCCTCTCAGTATCTTTGTAGCCTCAACTGGACCCTTCCCTAGTAGCCCCCTGCCTGTTTAGTTTTCAGTTGCAAGTATCTGTGGCTCAGAGACACTTGTTTACAACAGGAGCCCTACTCCTAGAGCAGCTTCTGCACCAGGCTTCCCAGCAAGTGCTGCATCTTGTAGCTCAGTTTTTTAATGGCAGCCTATTGTCAGCTCTGCTTCCAGAAAACTTGGTTACAGCTTTCTTAATTTATTTATAGAGCCCATCCCAGAAGGTTTTTATCTCTTCCAGTTACTGTTCTTTGTAAAGCTCTCTTGAAACTGCCATCTGGTAGCAGGTACACAGCTAAAGGTTGTGCTGTTCAGCTGCTGCAGGGCTTAGGAAGCTCTGCACTGAGTATCCCAGCCCAAGGAGCAAATTGCCTGTCCCTGCTGCTATTTATTTCTGCAGGCTGCTGTACATGGCAAGGGCTTATCTTGGGCTTTCTTCCTTCCTTTATACTCCCTTCCCTGTTGCTGAGCTCATATTCAAATCTGCTTCTGTCGTCTGAAAGAAGACACAACTCTACTACATCTGTCTCAGGCACTCAACTGGAGCTGTAATAATTTTCTGAAACTCCAAAAGCAATCCTTGCCAGCATGCATCGGACCAAAAATTGCCTCCTTTTAATGCTGGAATGAAATTATGCATAACATTGAAGTGGTGCTAGCAGAGGTACAATAAAGAGGTAATAAAAAAGCCTCTGTTCATTTCCAGCGTGCCTGGCATTATGAGTTACTAATAGGACACTAATTGCTGTGAGCCAAGGAGAAAAAGTCAATCTGTTTCATAATTAAAAACTGAATTCAGTGGAGTGGCAGAGCTTGGTTGGGTTTGAAGCCTGTGGAAGCACTGCTGGTTAATTGCAGTTAACAAAGCACTAACCTCTGCTGGGCTTTGTGTCACCAAGAAGCTGGTGGGGTAGCTGCATGACACAGAGTATGTTCCATTTTTAGTGGCTGGAAAGTTACACCATGTTCTAAGCCTGGAGTGAGTTTGTTGTAACAAGCTTGTGCTGCTTACAGCCCTGCAGCTGCTCCTCTCCTGGGCTGAATGGTGAAGATCTGAAAGCAATGCTTCACCTAAGCCTTTTTCTTACCTCCTGTCTTCCTTTTCTTGCTTTCATGGAGTTTCATCTTCTCCAACTGGAAAAGTGTGTGATGGACATCCCCAGGGTGAGAGAACTGCCCCTGCTTGAAAGGGGCCTTTCCTGCCAATGCTGCAGAATTTACACTCTGAATCTACCAAGCAGCCTTTAAGACACCCAGCAGCCTTTAAAGGCCTTTGGGGTGAGAGGGTAGGAACCAAGCATTCTCTTTAGGTGTTCATTCTCTTTCCAGATTGTTACACCCCTTGCAGTCTCCTCTGAAAGCACAACCAGCAGATGACCTTGCCACAGCAAAGGGTTTCTCTAAGCTTGTCTTGACTGGCCACATTGCCACAGAATCACAGAATCATTTTGGTTGGAAGAGACCTTTTAAGATGATCAAGTCCAACCACAGCTTGTACATCCCTTCAGGGATGGGGACTCTGTGAAGATAGGACCAAGGAGCTGGAGGATGTTGTAGGTTTCATGGAGTGCAGTGATTTGGAAGGGACACTCAGCACTGCAGAATCTGATCACAGGCAAGCTCTTGCCTCCAGAGCCAACATGGTTTTGTTACTCTGCCAGGCTGCTGAGGGTGCATTGGTGTGTGAGGATGGCTGTTGGGTGGCACAGAAGAAGAGGCACTGATCAGCCTGTGCTGGGCATTAAATGCTGATAGAATCAATGTGCAACTGGTCAAGAGTGACAGCTGGAACTTTCCTGCTGTTTAAAACCCACTTTCTGTTAATTTCATTTGGCATTTCAGGAATTTCTGCCCTCTTGCATGTTGTGGTTTTCTTCTTTTTTTGTTTTCCTAGCATGCAGTCTCCATTTCATGGGATTCAAGCAGCAGCTCCTGGGGGCCAAGCTCTGCTCTCAGTAACAAGCGACGGACACGGATGTTGAGCAAAGGCATCCAGGCAGGTGAGTGCTTGAATTCCAGACTCTTCTCTTCTGTGTTTCCTTCTGTCTCTCAGCTCCTTGGAAACCAATACCTGGTGCATGTTTCTGGTGAGAATTACAGAATCACAGAATTATTACTGAGGCTAAATAGGCTTTTGAGCTTATCAAGTGCAGCTTATGACCTAACACCACCACATGGACCAGACCATAGCACTAAGTGCCACATCCAATCTTTTCCTTAAACACCTCCAGGGATGGTGACTCCACCACATCTCCTGGTTCACAGCCAGGGGCATATTTGATTCAAGTTTAATTCTCACCCTTCATATAGAGTCATAGAATCAGCCAGGTTGGAAGAGAGCTCCAAGCTGACCCAGCCCAACCTAGCACCCAGCCCTAGCCAATCACCCAGACCATGGCACTCAGTGCCCCATCCAGGCTTTTCTTGAACACCTCCAGGGATGGGCACTCCACCACCTCCCTGGGCAGCCCATTCCAATGCCAATCACTCTCTCAGTCAAGAACTTCCTCCTAACATCCAACCTAGACCTCCCCTGTGTCTCCTCATTACGTATCCCTATCTGCTTAGTTTGCCTGGGGTACTTATTTGCCACCTCTTTGCTTTCACTCAGATTATCATAAAATAACAAGCCTGAGTCAATCTAAACTCTCCTTGGATTGGAAGTGGAACATCAAAGATTTGGCCCTTTAGGGGTGGGGTAAAGGAAGTCATCCTCCAGCTTCAAAGGGAAACCTGAGGATCATCCCCTGTACTGTGCTTGTCACTCGTGCTGATGCTGAAGCATTTCCAGCTGCTCTGGAAAAAGATGTTCCTGCTTTGTTTTCCACTACAGGAGACTTGGAGATCATGAACAGCGCCACAAAGAAGAACACTCGAGATGTTGGTGTGACCTTTCCTACCCCAAGGCCCAGGCAGCCAAATCAACAGGCACAGGAACCCTGGCATCGTCTGCAAGGTACTTTGGGACAGTCAGATGGTGTGGTCACAGATCAGCAGGCAGCAGGAAGCCAAGGGAAGCAGAAGGGACAACCAGGCAGTTTTGTCTTGGAGAGAAGGACAAAAAGGAGAAGGCTGCCTTTACCACAAGGTCAGCTCAAAATGCACTTCCCCTGCAGACTGGCAGTGCTCTGCTTCTGACAGCAAGCAGCAGAACAGGAGAGGAGGTTCAGCTAGGACACAGCAGTCTGGTACTAGGACAGGCAGTTCTTATTCTGGTTTTAATAAATGGGGTTTTAAAGGAAAGCAAGATGCCAGGGGAGAGCTCTCCAGTGCTCTCTTGTTAGGACATTTTCAGTCAGGCTGTGAGAGGCAGCCTAGCCTGTAAAGGGGGTAGATAAGAAGCAATGAGTATGGCAAGGAAAGATGAATGAGATGGGGATCATGTAGATACCTCATCTTGATATTCAAGGTAGGAAAGGCTTTGTTAAGCTCTGAGGAACTGCTCACTCTAAGGTACACTTAATGCTTCATGTGCTGAGCCTTCAAAGAGCAAGTGTTGAGGGAAGGTACCAGAAGGACTAGACCCATCTCCCTCTTCTAGCTGGAGCTGCATTTCTGGGCTGATGGTGTAGCCCTCTGACTTGGATTTTTTCCCCCTTTTAATTTCCTGTAAGTCTTCAGAACATGATGATTAAATATTTAAGAATATTGTCCTTAGTCATGGTGGTTGTTGTGGTAGGGACAAGTCATTCTCTGTCACACTGGTTTAATTTAGAAACTCGAGAATACCTGCTCAGCTGATGCAGACAAACTCCTCTGTGTGTGTAAACTGTGAGTAATCTAATTCTTGGATGTGCAGCTAACATTTGGAAGCTGTGAAGCATTTGATCTTCAAAAATATCTATGAAAAGTTCCTTAAAAACTTTAAATTGCTCCTAAATAACTGTTCTCTCTGTAAAGAGAGACATGTGCAAACCAAACCCAGAGTGGGGGTAGCTGAAGACCTGCTGAGCTGCTGACATTGGCAAAGGACCTCTTTTGGAAACTGCCACAAGTGTCTGCCACAGAGTCCTATTAGCAAATTGAAGGGAGGATTAATTGCAATATTAGGCCACTGATTGGATTTAGCTAAGACCCTGGGCACTGAGGGCTGCAGATGAGGATGGAAAATGGGCACAGGGATTATGGTCTGCAAATCTTCATTCTTTTCTGCAATCCCTTACCAGGCATTTCCTGGGTTGTCCAAGCAGAAGACTTAAAAACTGAGTCTAGGAAAGAAAACGATTCCAATCCCTTTTCTGGTCCTGGTCCATCTTGGTTTGAAGCATGGACCAGCTCAAAGCCTTGGAGAGAGCCTCTCAGAGAGAAGAACTGGCAAGAGCAGCAGCACAGCCACAGGACTGAGCCAGCAGCTCAAGACAGACGTGCTGAGAGCAAGTCCTTGCGGCCATCCGTGGAGCTCACGTTGCAGGTAGAGGTCTTGGTAGGACACACTGAGCCTGGAAATGCTTTTTGTGCCTTTTTATTGACTGCTTCTTACTAACAGGCTGCCCAGGGTGGTGCTGCAGTCCCCATCCCCAGAGAGGGTTAAAAGCCATGGAGATGTGGTACTGAGGGACATGGTTTAGTGGTGACCTGGCAGAGCTGGGTTAATACTTGGGCTTGATCTTAAAGGTCCTCTCCAACCTAGACAATTCTCAACCACTCCTCACCAAACTTGTGCTCTAGACCCTTCACCAGCTTCATTGCCCTTCTTTAGACATGCTCCAGCACCTCAGTGTCCTCCTTGGAGTGAGGAGCCCAAAACTGAGCCCAGGTTTGTGTTGCCTCCTCCTAGGAGGCTCTCGTAGCACATCGCCCTGACTTCATCTCGCGCTCCGGTGAGCGTGTGAAGCGCCTGAAGCTGGTGATGGAGGAGAGGAGGATACAGAGCCTGCTGCAGGCTGAGCGAGAGGAGCTCTTCAACCCTCCAGAGAAGAGAAAGGCCTACAGGAATGCAAGTCACATGCTGGCTGAGAGAGGTACCTTCATGGCTCTGCTCTTTGCTCTACAGGAATGGATACCTAAGGCTGTTGTGTGTTTGCAATAAAAGTGCTGCAGTTAGTTAACATTAGTGTCTGTAAGAGTCCATAGCTTGCAAAGGACTCAGATTGCTGCAGTGGGATCTTTGTGAGGAGTTGCCTTGTTCATCATTCTCTTCCCTGTACATTTTCCATTTAGGTCTTCTGGTTAGAGAAAAGAGAAGAACAGTTCCAAGGAGTGAAATGATTCAGAGATCTAAACGGTGAGGTTAAGAACATTTTGTTTCAGGTGGATAAGTGGACCTGGGTAGGAAAGGTGGGAAAATTGTATCTGCAGTCAGAGCATTCAGTAGTGGGCAGAAGTCAGCTGTGTCGGCTCGAGGTGACTTCGGTGGTGGGCAGAAGTCAGCTCTGTCGGCTCGAGGTGAGGTCGGTGGTGGGCAGGAGTCAGCTCTGTCGGCTCGAGGTGAGGTCGGTGGTGGGCAGAAGTCAGCTCTGTCGGCTCAAGATGTAAGTACTCAATCACTCAAGTGCCTTGTGAAGTGCACTGCGCACTGGCAATGTATAGAACCAGAAGTGTTTGGCTTGGAAAAGACCTTTAAGATCATCCAGGAAGAGGGAGTACAGGAGACAGGAAGACTCTTCTTGGAGGTGCATGGTGCCAGTGCAAGCAGCAGTGGTGGTGTGTTACAGTGAGGAGAACCTGTGACTGGAGAGCAGGAAATGTTTTGCAAGGAGGTGGTGATGTACTGGCCCAGGGCCCAGAGGGGTGGCAGAATCTGCATCCATTGCAGGAGTCACAGGCTGAGAGGCAAGGTGATGTAGCCTTGAAGCTAGCCCTGCATGAGCAGGAGGTTGGACTAGAGGAACTCCAGAGACCACTTCTGTCCCCAGCTGCACTGAAATTCTACAAAATCTCTACTGGAATATACAATACATTAGATATGAAACTTTCTCATGCTGGCAGAGTCCAACAAGAGTGTTGTGTTTCAGCAGCCCTTGGCATGTAGAAGGAACTCTTAGGGCATGAATAGAGGGAGGCAGAAATGGTAAACATGGTAAATATCCCAGTTCCTCAGACTGCATCCCCACATGGTTTAGGTGCAGCAGAAGGGTTTGAATTTGAGTCACTTGGACTGTGGGATCTGTCTGAACTGCTCTGTTTGCAGAATAACCAAAGTCAGCAGGGCTGTGGAGGCTGATCAGGCACTCACACTTGATGCCTGTGCTGCTGTCATGCTCCAGCTCTCACCTGGAGCTGAGAAGTAATTTATTCCCTACCATTCTTTTGGAATCCACACCTCTAATGAGTGCAGAAGCCTTTTTTCTTTTTCTCTGTGGGGCTATAAATGGAATTTCTCCTGGCAAATTAGCTAGAGGTAATGAAGACAATTTTCAGTTAATGTAGCTGTAATTCTGCATTGCCCATTTCTTGCTCTGAACATCTCTGTTGTGGAATGGTTTGCCAGGGGTGGAGCTCAGGCTTGCTTCTAGGGCAGCCCTCAAGCAGTGCAGGCAGGCCTTTAGGGAATGGTGAGGTGGTAGTGAAGCAGAACCCCAAGTCTTGGAGATACTGCATGCATAGACCTAGCACCCACTGATGGCTTCTGGCAAAGCATCAGAGGAGTAAAATAACCATCCCAGTGTGCTTTGTTTCCTCTTTTGTAGTGCTGATGTGGGTAGTGACAGCTTTAGAAGACATGACCTAAGTGCAGCTGCAGACAGCAGGAGAAGAGGGCTGCAGAGGGAGGGAGGTCACTGGAAGCAGTGCAGGGTTTCCTCCTTATTCTGGTTTGCTGTTCACTTGGTTCTCCATGGCAGTGTGAAGCCTGATGTGCTGGTGAGCATATTTGTGTGGGGGGACAAGAGAAGCTACAAATGTGTATGGCTCTCCCTAGCTGCTGCTGGTGAATTGGACAGTACATAGACTTCAGTACTAACTGAGATTTGGATCTGATCTTTGCTTTCTGGATTCTGCCCAAGTAGTTACCTGGTATTGTGCAGCTTCCCATTCCTTTGTGTTCCAGCTGACTTCTCATCCTCTCCTTTGAAACAAATGACACCTAATTTGTACTGCCTGAACAGCAAATGCCTGCAGGCTGAGGCAGGTTTCCCTCCCTTGCTTCTTTTGCTGGTCTGAAGTATTCATAGACTCACACAGAATCCCAGCATGGCGTAGTTTGCAAGAGACCTTTGGAGATCATCCAGTCCAACCCCTGCTGCCAGAGCAGGGTCACCTAGGGCAGGTCACAGGAATGCATCCAGGTGGGTTTAGAAGGTCTCCAGAGAGGGAGACTCCACAGCCCCTCTGGGCAGCCTGCTCCAAGGTTCCACCTTCAGAGCAAAGTTTTCCTTATGTCCAGATGGACTCTTCTGGGTTCCAGTTAGTGCCCATTGCCCCTTGCCTGGTTACTGGGCACCACTGGGAAGAGTCTGGCCCCAGCCTCTTTAACCCCCACCCTTTAGCTCTTGATCAGCATTGCTCAGATCCCCTCTGGGGCTGCAGGCTAAAGAGCTCCAGGCAGCTCAGTCTGTTGTGCTGCTGCAGCTGGCTGATCCATCAGTGTGTGGTCATTTCCAAGCTGCAGATCCTGCTCTCAGGAGGGTGGTGCTTGTCAGAGAAAGGCCCTGTGGGCTGTGGGAATTTCCGGGAGCCCAGCCGCTGGCGGCTCCATGTTTCCCCCCGGTCACACCAGTGCCCCTCAGAAACGTCTCTGTCATCTACCTGGGCAGTAGCCCTTCCCAGGATGTGAAGATAAACCAGGGGATGGGGTTTGCTATCACTTAGTTCCTTCCAAGTTACTACTTTTAGCTTTTTACTTTTACACTTCAGGATCTATGAGCAGCTGCCAGAGGTCCGGAAGAGAAGAGAGGAGGAGAAGAGGAAAGAGGAGTACAACTCCTACCGCCTGAGAGCACAGCTCTACAAAAGGGTGGGTGTGCTGCTCCAGCACTTGTGCTGCAACACTTCAGCCTTTGTTTTGCTCGAGGCCATAAGCATTTTAAGTGATATTTGCTCCATGTTAACCCCCTGGTGGTACTTTGCAGCTCCTAAGGTGGTTAGGATACATTAGCATTGAAGCAGTCAAACTTAAACATGGGAAGAAGTCCTCCCTTCCTAACCTGAGAACTTGAACATGGGAAGAAGTTCTCCCTTCCTAACCTGGGAACTTGAACATGGGAAGAAGTTCTCCCTTCCTAACCTGAGAACTTGAACATGGGAAGAAGTCCTCCCTTCCTAACCTGAGAACTTGAACATGGGAAGAAGTCCTCCCTTCCTAACCTGAAATCCTTCCAGTCCATACACATGGTGTAGGGAGCTTCTCCCCTACTTNAAATCCTTCCAGTCCATACACATGGTGTAGGGAGCTTCTCCCCTACTTCTGCTCTGCCACATCAGGAGTACTGGGAATAAGGTCACATCAGGACTACTAGATACAGTTCCAGGCTCCCCAGTTCCAGAGAGACAGGAAACTACTGGGAAGAGTCCAGCAGAGGCTACAAAGATGCTGAGGGGCCTGGAGCAGCTCTGGGAGGAGGAGGGGCTGAGTATTTTGTGTAGCAAACAGCATCACTTTGTACACAGCACTGTGATTAATGTCCTGGTAAACAAAGTTAGTTCCTCTGAGAAGTGCAGCTCCAGGACTGACCAACATAGCACTTTGTGAGCTCTTCAGGGACTTTCTTTTAAGCCTTCATAGTGGAATCATTTTGGCTGGACAACACCTTTAAAGATTGAGTCCAGCCATTAGCCCAGCACTAAACCACATCCCTCAGCACACATCTCCATGGCTTTTAAACTCCTCCAGGGTTGAGGACTCCACCACTGCCCTGGGCAGCCTGGTTCCTATTCTAACTGCTCATTTCCCAGCCTGGTAAGAACTGAAATATGAGGAACAACAATTTGCAATGCAAGCACTGAGGTTCTAGAGCTTTGCCTTCTCAGGTTTTAACTATCCCACACACCATCCAATGTAGCCTGCTGCAGAACTCTGGCAGCAGGCAGTAAGCTGCATTGTAAACCTGAGTAGTTTAAGGACATGCATTAGACATTGAAACTGGGTGTTTTGGGGGGTGTTTTTGTCTTTTCCCCTCTGCATCTTCAGCTTGCCCTTCAGTTTTATAGCACTACAGCTCTTCCCTGGCTGAGTTGTCCTGCCAGAGCTGCAATGGTAGGGTTAGTTATTTGTTGGCAACAGCAGTAACTGGATTTAAAAGCCAAGGCTTGCAATGCAATGTGTTATCCAGAATACTTTCCTAATCTGATTGTGGCTATTTGCCACTAGGATTACTTTGCTGCTCTGCTTCTGTAGGATATGTTCAGGGCATGGGTTTTTCACTGCCTGAGAATCTCAGGAGCAGTTACAGTAAGGTCTCAAGAGGTAATGAATGCTGGCAGGCTTGGCCTTGAAGCAGCATAGTCAGCTGGAAACAGAGGGGGATCAGCTCAGATTTTTTTGTACACAAGTGTGGTTTTGATTAGAAGAGGGCTGATGATTCAGAGCAGTAAATATTGTAATCTTTGTCTTCCTTGAGCATGCAGCATAGCTGCAGTGAGTAGCTGTAAATACAGTGAATGGTTTGTTTAGATTTGGGTTAATGTGTTGCTGAGAGCATCAGTTTCTGAGCAGATCTGATTATGCATGAAGAAAAGAACCACAGCTTTGGTGGAATGACTCCAAAGATGACATAGAGTGTTAGGAGAAGAAAAGGGCTGGTACAAAAGCTACTCTGAAGCTGTCTGGAAGCTGGAGCTGTAGCATTTCAATGAGCTGTACCCAAACTGTGGTCTGAGTATCTCTCATAGTGGCAGGTTTGTGAACTGCCGATCGTAGAATCAAAGACTTGTTTGGGTCGGAAGGGACCTTCTGAAGGTCATCCTGCAGCCAGCAGGGACATCTGCAACTAGAGCAGGTAGCTCAAAGCCCCAAACAACCTGACCTGGGATGGGACATCTACCAGAAGCTCTCTGGGCAGCCTGGGTCAATGTTTCACCAGCCTCAGTGTAAATAATTTCTCCTTCTCTCCAGTCTGAATCTCCCTCTTTTAGTTTCAAACCATCACCCCTTGTCCTGTCACAACAGGCCCTGCTAAAAAGTCTGTCTGTGGGAGTGAAGTGAGAATGAAAGAACAGTTTTGTGAGCACTGAGTGAGGATGGATCCTGGGGAGGAAGCAGGAGGAGCTTATAAATAACTGGATCCATCAAAATTCCTGTGCCAGAAAGTGGTGGAGGGTTGCATGGGCTTTTGAAACTCTTTGAATCACTAAATACTTCTCTTAAGACAGGAAAGTTATTTTGATCACAGGGTGATCAAAAACTGTCCCAATTTCCAGTAGAGCATAAAATGACCCTGGTCAGAGAAGGGGATGGTGCATGCCCTTCTGTTTGGAAAGCTGCATAGCTGAGACAGATTCCTGATCTGCTGGCAGCCTACATCAGAGCTCTGTCGACCCCAGTGCAGTGAGGATGGATTTGATTGAGTTCATCAGTAGAAATCCATTCCATTACTGAAGCTTTTCCATCAGGTTCCAGTCAGTTCTATAAACAGGGAGCAGGGGGGAAACAAACTTACAAATATATGTACTGACCTGTAGCCCTTAAATTAAAAACCACATCCCCATAATTTCCTGTCTGGATGGGCCATGTCCCTTCGGGTGTGTGGCAGGGACCACAAGGTGTCACTACCCCAAAGGAGAAGGCTCATGCTGCTGGGGGCTGCAGCTCAGCTGCACCTGACTTGCTGCTTTGCTTTGCTTCTGGCGTTTGTTTTTCATCCCCTTGGCTGCATCTTGTCCCTGTCAGCAACCTGCTGGAGCTTTGTGTTTTGTGGTGGCTTCCTGGAGTGAAACAACAAGAGGAGATAGCATCTGACACTGGATTTGCTCTTGAGGTGGTGGAAGGGCCTGTGGAGGGTTCGTGGGTGAGGTGTTTTGAGCCTTTCTGAGCCTCTGTGAAGTGCTGGGGACAGATTGCACACTGAAATCCAGGTCAGCAGCTGTGCTGTTTTGACCCTGTGCATAAGCAGAGTGCATTCTGTAGTGCTCTGGGCACTGGGTATGGAATGGTG